>JAECUM010014496.1:0-60546 GCA_016617855.1 Megalonaias nervosa
TTTTCACCTAGGGAAATGGCTTGTGTTTGCACTGTGAGAATCACGTGTTCCCAAAACTGAACCTTCGGACATGAACAATGCATGTATTTATTGGGGGGTGGGGGGTGCGGGGGGGTGCATCAACTTTTTATTCAATCAATTTCCACTGACTTGTGAATGCTATATTTATGTTTTGCTTTATTATACCTATAAAAAGGAACCTTTTGACCTCACTAATGCATTTTATTTTTTATTAATTTTTATATTAAGCAGGTGTATGTAACATCAGATTTGTGCATAAAAACTGTCCCTTGCACCCTGTAACATTTTATATGTTAACGATGGTGATGGGGTGTGTTTTATCGAGTATTATTATAAGATGAACATAATCAACTTTGACTCAGAGAACTTAATTCTTACCTGATTTTGATTACATGATCACAGGGCCCACAGGTCGCGGTAATGAACTGACACAGGATAACGGCCGCAAAACCTGCTGAACAACAAACCCAACGTGAGCTGTTAAAGGATATAATCGACACAGCCCCGCCGCAATGTGGTCTTGCTGATATGCTTACTGATGCTGCAGAAGAGGAAGTACCATATTCGAGCCTCGCTAGATAGGATTTTATAACACCATCAATAACAACTAGAAGCCACCATAGCGTATAAAATATTGAGACAACTTACATAAATATATCATTGAGACGTTGAACATAACCGCTGAGAACATGTTAGCCAAAAAGAAGAAAAAGCTTTACGAAATAGCTAATCTGCAAAAAATGAGAAAATCGGTAAAATATGTTATTGCTGATGTCGCAGCGAAATTGAAAGACGATCCGCGTGTTTACAGGTGCATCCCATCGTTAAAAGGGTATGTCACGAGAATTATCACCACGATAAGCAGTAATCACCTAAGAAAGAAAAAGGCTTAAACGCCAAAGCAAGTGCCGCCCGACACACAACCGTTAATATTATTGCCACAGCTGAGATTAGTAAATACTAAACCACTTTCACCTTAACCTCCCAAAACAGGAAAAGGTATTAAATATTACAAATCTCCATCCGAATTAGTCAAGGGATTACAATTACTCTCAGGCAGTTAATTTGCAGGAAGAACCAGAGTGAAAATCGATAACGAAGTTATCGAGATATTGTATCATTTACCGGCATCGGGAATATTATCGCGAGAGTATTATTGTGTGTTTCATCAGAATTTGATGGGCTGTAACGCCGTATACTGTTTACGATTTTATCCACATCTGGGTTATATACCGATCATGACAGTCATCAATACAACCCTGCTCTTCGACTCGAAACTCGAAATCCACTCTGGACATCAGTCAGAGCGAAAGAGCGACGATCAGGGCGGAAATCTGGAACTCTTTTCACAACATGTCCGCTCGCAATAACGTTTCACTGTGATGCTGACGATTACCTCTTGGCGTGTAAAGTAACTGATATCGCCAACACAATTAGGTTTCTGATCACTGCCACCAACCACAACGCGAACAACATAAAAATCGAGCTTAACTACAGCACGTTAAAAACCAGAATCAAGCTCACATGAGTGGGTGGTGAGTCTGTGTGGACTTCGACGGCGATATCACCAAAGGATTTTACCAGCCATCAGACAAATGACTAACAGGAGTAAACTGTCCTCAGGCAACCGTTGTTTTATGTAACCTGGTGTTATATAATGAGAATGTCATATTAGCAGATAGGACTTGCTCTGAGCAAAGGTCAACGCGCTCCGTCTAAGCAGGGGTGCCAGATCACCGTACGGTTAAGTAAAACTCAACGGGATATAGGTGAGAACGTCAAGGTGACTGCGCAGTAGCATAATAAAATCATGAACACCGTGCAGCTGGTACTAGGGTCACGTTAAAGATGTCGGCAACACTGACGAAAAGACAGGGTGATTTTGTTTTTCTACCGTTGCCGTTGTTGGCTGTTCCTACTGGCACGATGCTACCAGGATTACTCGGAAAAGTATTTGGAAGAGGACTAAGTCCTTCTGAAACAGGAAAAATAAGCAGGTTAAAAGGCAGAGGACTGTTTTTCTTCTGATAACCATAAAGCATTGTCGGATATATCCAGATTTGACGGCGTGTTTTCCAAGACCAGTTATGTGATGCGATGAAACCTGGTGAATGTTGTGTCATCAACATCGAGAATGTTTTTTTTTTTTTATGGCTCAGGAATGGACTGGGTCTGCGTTTTTCACAGTAAGGACTCACCTGACATAGAAAATTGTGATTCTTTTGGACTACCACCGGGTGATGCACTACGCAAGTGCACTCGCGGTGGCTCAACTACAAAAGGCAACCATCAGAGAGGGCTAGATCTCATATATAATTCCATCGAAATTAAGCACATTGGTAGCTAAAAACGAGAAGTAAAAACTCTAACAACGAAGCAGATTGTGCGGTGTGTGGTAAAAAGAAATAAAAATTATGCCGAAAGCCACCGGTGTATACCAACCAGAATGAATGATAGTCGTCAATGATTGAAACGTTTAACACTTAACGTTTGAAGTAAACGGTTAAAAATAATGTGTGGTTTACATCGACGAATAAAACTCATAGTGGACATTTATTGGGCCATTGGATAAGTACCTCGATCACGTGGTGGTTGGACATTTCTAGGACATGCATACACAGGACCTTATAATCCTCTAAAAAAAACAATTTGACGCGAATGGTCAATCGCTTCCAGGGCAATAACCTTATAATCAAGTCAATGCCACAGCGAAGCGACGTGATATCTGCTACCGCGATCATTTGCAGGATAAGTTGTGTTGTGATCGCGTAATGTTCCATGAACTCAAGGCTAACAAATCCACTGGTATGCGGGAGCGTATCGATAAAGTGGTTGTACGATCAATTATTGGAGCTAACAATAAATTAGGAATCAGGGTTAAAATAAAACTCACTCGAGTGAGCAAAACGATAAAAAAGTAAACGTACTCGTGTGAATTAAAGGAAACCAATCACCATCAACAGCCAACAATTAGCGGGTGATATACACGCACCTGCAAGAAAAAACTTTCCATATCGCAGAGACATCACCAACTGTTTGGATGATATTCACGCTGCTGATCTTGTAGATAGTAGTAAGTTTTCAAAGGATACCGATGGATATAAATATTTGCTAAACTTCATTGACGTATACAGCATGTTTACGTGGAGTGTTCCTCTCAAGAATAAAACCGGAGCGGCCGTCGGAATCGTGTCTGAAACTGCAGGGTTTTAACTGAATAAATTATGGGTGGATAACGGTAAATAATTTTATAATAAAATATTCAAGGACTTTTATCCTCTCGAGAAATATATAAGTACTCGATGAATAATCAGGGTAAATCTGTGGTCGTCGAGAGATTTAATAAAATATTAAAAACTAAAAAGTGAAAACATGTTACAACGAGTGGCACAAGGAGGTACATAGACGTGTTACCTGAGCTTCGGAATACAATAACACCAAGCATCGCAGTCTTAAAATGACTCCAATTTAGGTGCGGAAACAAACATAAAGCGACGAGGTGATGAATGCGCTTTATTTTCGAAGTAAATATCTAGTCGGGGATCGTGTTAGGATTTCTAAAGAAAAACTAACGATAGAAAAGATATATACCCCGAATTGGACCGAAGAAGTTTTCAGGGTCAGTAAAGTGTCAAATACTATTCTGGTGACCTATGAGATCACAGATTAGCGCGGATATCCCACACTAGGGTACATTTACGAACAGGATTGTCAAGTTCCACCAGTACGTTTACATAATAGGAAAAGTATTAAAACAACGTGGTAAACAATCACTGGTCAAATGCAATGGATGTCCTGATGCATTTAGTTCATGGATTCCTACCGCTGATATTCAACAATAATCTCGTGGTATATTCGTTCGCATTCTGCCAATAACCGCTTAAACGCCGCCGGTTTTCACATTGCAGCCCAATCGTGTAACCCCACCTCGTCTGAAGATTTTTCGAAACTAAAATCAAACTTAACGATTTGTTTTTCTCTGTTAGGAATAGATCTTCCCAGATTTTAAAAAATCGGAAAATATCATCAAATAGCACTCTGTTCTCATACGAGAAGTTAAATTTTGCAAGTTTAATTCGTATGTAGTACTTGCGGTGTATCTCTGCGGTGGTCTGTGATACAAAGACTGACGTTCCACCTGATGTCGGTATCCTCATCATGATCACTGAGTACACAGTAACCATCAACATCTTTTGTTCATAAAACGTTACATTTAACTATTTAACTATGAACAGTGGTAACCGTTAACACGAGGTTGAGTTTTTATTGAATCAATATTATAAGGAAAACGAATTACGAAACCGATTACATCTGTCTCTGTGACGTTGTAAATATTGGCAAGATGGTAGATGGTGTTGTGTACGAGCATTTATTCCCTAATAGTTATATCAACGTCCGGGTCAGAATCAGAGGCGCTTGCAACATGAAATTACTACTGACCGAACAACAATGACGTTAATTGGAAACGGTGCGAGGGCTCTTCTACATCGATTGCCAAAGGAGATATTGATGAGACAGAGTGAGTTGTATGAAAGTGCAGAATTTAATCAAGCAAGTCACAGTACATCAGAAAAGAGCCTCATCGATGATTAGTAGCGTGGCGCCATACCTTAACAACACCTAATCAGTCTTGTTACCGTAACATCCTTGCTTATAATTCTTCCAATGAAATAAATACTGTGATTATATAACCCTGACAACAATCCAAGGAGAGTTTATCGGTTAGAATCTCAATTACAAAGATGATGTGGATAATGTAACTACTATTTATCAGCTTGATAAACGATCAGTAATAAGCGTAAGACGCATTATTGACGTTAATTTGGCGGTGCATCGTGGTATCAAGTATACGTTTGTGGTCACTGTAGATTCATCGTGTTAGAGTGACCAAAGTTGATGATATACGAATTTCACTACGGATTCATCAAAAAACAATAAGGCGATAGAGCAAAACTATTCTTCACCGACACGAATAGTCTCTGCTACGAGGTAAAGACGAAATGTTTACGCTTATATATATGGAGCGCTAGAATAGTTCGACTTTTCCAATTATCCGCATAATAGTGAGTATTATGACCCCGTTAATAAGATGGTTATTGGAAAAATTTAAGGATGAGACGTCGTCGATACCCATTGCTGAATTCGTCGGACTCCGTAGTAAAATGTACTCGGTAAAAAATTTGCCGATGGGAGCAACAAAAAAAAAAGCCAAGGAATAAAAATATATTGTCAAGAAGAGAGTACAGCACGATTATTACTAACAGTGTTACAGGATGGGTTACACAGAAACTCCATGAACACTATTCGATTAATGATTCACACGGTGCGCTCAACAAAATTGTGTTGAGTTGTTGGACTAGAAACGTTACGTACTCGATGACGAAGTATCCACACTAGCGTATGGTCACGTGCATGCTGTCGGGGATAAAGTAACAGAAACTGTTTTATTGGCTGAGTTTGGATTATACAAGAGATGACGCTATTGAAATTATATCAGCATTATTGTAATCCTTTAAGGTATTTGGCAGCTCTACCGTTAGGGTCGCTTAAATAAATTTCCAACCGGTCTTTAATTCAGTCTGTCGCGCGTCGCATATTTTAATGATTTTTCTCTCATTTACCCCGATTAAATGACTCGCTAACGTTATCGAATTTTACGCTTCTCCAAAGTTGGTCGGGATGGTATGCGCTATGACAGGACGATATAATTTTACCTAATCTGTCATTTTCAAACTATAACAATACATTAAAAGGATCCATGATCAGTTGTCTAATTGGCAAACCATCACGTTTTTATGTAATCTTACTACATAAGCATCAAAATACAGTAGTATCTGTTAAAGCCGGTATTTACCGCACTTTGATGTTCCTTCATGGTTATCAAATAGGTTGTGTACTGAAGGACGATTAATGCCATCGTCGATGACAATGCAACGTTGAATATTATTTGATTGATGACCAGGCAGGGATCTTTTTGAGAGTCATAACCGCCTTTTACTATACTACTGAAATTTAGGGTAGAGAGCGATTTAGGATGGGAAGCGATTTACAGTGAGGAGAGATTTACGGTGAATAGCAATTTACCGTGGGGAGGGATTTACAGTGTAACAATGATAGACTTGATAAATAAAGATGCAGTCTTAATACTTCTAGAGAGGGTTGTGAGGAAAAGAAATCGAAATGGGACCAATAGAACCGAAAACATATTAAAGACACTAAACTTGTATTGAATTGTTGTTGAAGTCGGAGCCATTTTGTTTTCTAATTAATTCACCTGGTGTATTCATAAATGATGGACATTGAATGGAAATTAATGAATAGAATATTTAATCATTAAAACATAATATGTCTTATAAATAATTCCAATATAATCTCAAATTTATGGACACGTGGTGTTCGAGTAGAAATAATTAACAACTGTACATTGACAGGCTTAAAATAAGTAAATATAGAACTACAAAACGAATGATTAAGTACGCATACTTTTACATGGTTGTCAAGAAGAATGATTAAACAGACATAGTTATAAATGGTTATCAAGAAGTATGATTAAGAAGACATGGTTATACATGGTTATACCACCCATCATAGTATAATGCACAGAGTTCATTTGGTCAACGTATGTCCCTGCTTAGCTTTCATTAGAGGTTGTTTGTATAGACGAATATGTTTGTTCGCACGAGGGATGGAGAATACCCAGAGTTGAAAATAAAAACACTGACAAGGACGTCATTTTCATACGCCTGTTAGAACTGCAAAACAAGCACGAAATCTTTGAAAACAAAAGATCATTTTGGATGAATAAATGAGATGTTTAGCAAATAGTAGTTTTAAATATTTAATATAATTTGACAGTTTCTTTGCCCATAGTAAAGTATAATTTGCTAAATCAAGGAACGTACTTTTCACCATGCGTTATTTGCAGTGCTATTCTGCATTTGTCACTGTACAAGAGAAAAATAGCTTCAAACTCGTTATTAGCTCGCTTTTCTTAATGTCCGAGCTTGAAAAAACTAAAAGTTGGAATTCACCAGACAGGATCATGTGAAAGGCAAATTTCACATGATGAATTCCAACTTTTCCTCCTAATGCTGAATGTATGTTTCTTCTCCATTTCAGCCTTATGTAGGATTATTGTCAAAAAGCAAGTGCTGATTAGAATGTACTATAAGAAAATCTAGGTTTTTTCCATCTGCACGATTACATATTTTCTTTTTCTTCTCTCCCATACATTTTATTGGAGCCTCGGGTCTAAGGCGTTCGCCTTTACAAATAACCCACATCCCACCTCTGTCCTCATGGGTTCGAGTCTCAGCTAGACAAACGTGGGTACGAGAGAAAGCTTGCCAGTAACTTCCCGTTGGTCGATTGTTCTTCTCGGTGTTTTTCAGGGTTCATCCTCCAGTAAATATGCTAGCTAACATGTATAGCCTGTCATGTGATGACAAATGTGTTAACGCCCGCCCCCCACCAAAAAAAAAAAAAGAAACCACAACAACAACAAAAACACTTTTTAGTTAACTACCATCCATATTTGGGTCAGATCAAGTGCTTTAAACAGAAAGAGGTTTTGCCTCCAGTTTTTAATTTGAAGACGCCCTAATTCAATATTGTCTTCCATATTCGCTTGTATTCAATGGCCGGGTCGATTTGTAAATCTGGTAGAACAAATGCATCTTTTCACTGTAAAATCTCGTGTCTTCTCTTCTCGGAAAATCTTCTTGCCTGTTCCAAATATCCAGTGGAACAGAAATGGAATATGTGTTCTGCTAAATATTATATCCTATGGGCCACCGTACTATGAAATTGTTTGTCGAGTTGGAAGACATCAAAGATTATTCCTGATAAACAAATTTGTGTTGAAAATAATTGATGTTTTTATAATATTTAGTGTAATAAAACATCAAGTTGCATGTAAACATTACAACTGCCAACACTGCTGGGGCAAAAGTGGTCGTCATCTTATAATACTTCTTTTCGAGTCGGTAATGGGTTACATTTACAGAGCAAATCCTGATCTCCTCTTTTATTTCAGAAGAGATCAAATCCATACAGTGAAATCTTCCGCCTTGAAAGTTAGATCTATCTGTCTCCTGGTCAGTATAGGCGTCTAATAATACTTCTCCTTGTCAGTATTGACGTCCAATAACCTGTTTCCTAGTCCTGGTCATTATAGACGTCAATAATCTGTCTCCTAGTCAGTATAGGCGTCCAATAATATGTCGTCTAGTCAGTATAAACATTCGATAATGTTTCCTCGTCAGTATTGATGTCCAATAATAGGTTTCCTAGTAAATGTAGAGTCCATTTAATATGTCTCCTGGTCAGTATAGACATTTAATAATTGTCTCCTGGTCAGTATAGACATCTAATAATTGTCTCCTGGTCAGTATAGACATCTAATAATTGTCTCCTGGTCAGTATAGACATCCAATAATAGGTCTCCTGGTCAGTATAGACATCTAATAATTGTCTCCTGGTCAGTATAGACATCTAATAATAGGTCTCCTGGTCAGTAGAGACATCCAATAATAGGTCTCCTAATTAGTCAAATAATTTCTCAATGTTGTGCCGAGAAAAAAAAACTGTTTTGGCTTGAGTACAACGCAGCAGGATTATAACACAACATAGGCAAGTGCCAAATAGAATTGAAAACATCAAGCCATAACAATTTGATGGTCAAAGCGATCACGTTTGCAATGCATGCTAATATTACAAATAAATTTAAAACTAGGTAACGACAGAAAGTTACGAAATCTCAAAACTCACGTTTTTCATAATTTAAAACCTGCGCGCTAAACGAGCCCAAGAATTAATGCAATTCCTAATCTTTTTTTTAACTTAAAAGAAGTTACACGCAAAATGAGTGGAAGAATTAATAATCCCAAAACTTTAGACTCGTATGAAAGAATTTGACGGATGCATGAATACAACGGTCCCATGAATTCATTTCATCTTGGGATGATTTTTCTTTTTTCCTCTGTTAGAAATTATACTAGCGCTACTAAGTGAGACAGTTCCCTTAAACTCAGGCATTTATATCGCTTTCAACAAGTTAATATTGTTGATAAAAATAATAATACAAAACTATATAAAAATGACCAAGCTAATTAAGAGACTAGAAAATTTGTATGACCTCCGCACTTTTGAGAATTCGAAAAGCAACCTCTTTTGTTTCTAAAACATAAATAGTTGATTTTTATATGTTTACATTTAGTCCTTATTTCAGTGTTTTATGCAAGCATTTGAAAAATTCCATCTTCATTTGCATGTATACTCTTTAAGCAGTCTTAGAAAATAGAAACCATATATAGATTTATTCCAGAATGGAAAATGTCCTAGAATCTGTAGCTACTGGAATAAAACAAAAAATAGGTTTGAATTTATTTTTAGCTTTAGTTCTATTTGTGTAAAGAAAACCACACGATAAGAGATTACACAAATATAAATACATTAACAGGACCTATTCCATGATGGACTTTTTCCACAATCTAAAGTACAATAATAAGATTTCACGTACAACGAAAAGATATATATATATATATATATATATATATATATATATATATATAGAGTATATGTATATATAAAAGAAGAGTAGTTATATATATATATATATATATATATATATATATATATATAACACCCATAGAAAGACAGTCAGACAAACAGAGTATATGCAGTTTATCCTGATCCAAACTGCCTTTCATCCTATCCCAGCATGCCTTGTAATCAGTTAATAATATGTCTTATTTAACCACACGGGAGACTAGGGTCGACACTCATTTGTCTGAGTTTAAATTTTCTCTCACAGTTGGAAAGATAAAAATGGTTTTATACGTGAACCTAACCTAACCTTTCCGAAAACTCTAGACGGTAGGTAAGAGATGAAAAGACCTTTATTGCTCTAAGACATGACTAGAACATGTAAAGCTACCAAGATGGCGTATGAAGCTTGACAAATAGTAGCAATTCGTATTTTATGAGAGCATGCAAAATGAGATGCAATAAGTCATCATTTTTTTAAAATATATACAGCTGTTTTGTCTTAAACCTGTGAGTTTTCCTATACTTATTTTAGGTGTTCTACTAAGACCTGTTGGTATTCATCCATGAGCGTTACAAGTCGAAACTGAACACTAGCGAGTGTTCGAAAATTCTATGATATTGGTAAAATAAAAGAAGGTTACATCAATCGATTTCTCTTTTAGAAACATGGAACGTCAAAAATTCGACGATTGCTTTACAAAAACTACATTTGTCCAAACTATTTGTCTTATGTAAAATATAAAAATTAGGACATCCATTAGGTAGCAGCGACATATTTCGCTTTCTTCTGATAACCATTTTCGAACAGAACATTTCATGGTTAAAAAAAAAATCATTACGCTGTGAAGTGGAAAACTGTGTCCAGGATGACAAGCTTCTATAAATCACCGTCTTTTACATCGGCATTTCTTCTAGCCACGTGCGCGTGGATGGATGCGAGTGGTCATGGAAGGCTATGGGAACCAATAGGACGATCGACGATGTGGCGGCGAGGATTTCCAACTCCTGTCAATACAAACGACAATGAGCTCAACTGTGGTGGATTTACGGTATATTCTTTATTTCTTCTTCTCCTTCTTCTTCTTCTTCTTCTTCTTTACAAGTGCAAGGATGACGATTACAAGAAAATCAACAGTGAAGAAGTAAAAGTAGATAATTAACTACATAATAATAATAATAATAATAATAATAACAACAATCAGGAGAAGAAGTAAAAGAAGGAAGATGATTATCATCATCGTCGTCGTCGTTGTCGTCGTCGTTGTTGTTGTCGTTCTAGTTGATGGTGGTGATGGTAATAGTGGTGGTATTGTAACAAAAATATCGTCTTTAGTGCGATAACATAAACTGAGGTAAAGTCTCCTTGTTCGGTGGTGGCACCCAAAACTGTTATAATTTTGTGTTTAAGTTTTTGAAATAATACACGTGACACCTAGTGTTCATCGGAACCCTTGTTATTAATGTGTGTTTTCCATCTCATCAGGAGCATGTGGAATAATTTGCTGTTCTTTGGCAGAGACTTTATGTGTCAGCCAATTGCAGCAAGTATATGAAGAAATCAGAGCCGCTCAGAAAAAAATAAGGAGCTGAGGTCAAGCAAACCAACGAAAAATGTTATTTCATCAGTGTATTGGGTGAGCTCAATTATTTTCAAGAAACATTGCTTAGAATAAAATTACTGGGAAAAGCCTATTTCGAATCGGACACCGCCATCTTGAAAAATATGTCTTGTTGAAGGTAATTTTAGCTTCTAGTATTGCGATAAGCATTGCTTTATGACAACGATGTAGACACACAAGTTACAGCTATTTATCTTGGCTGTTTTTTTGTTCGTTTGTTTTTGAGTGGATCGGATTGTTTCAAACATTTGAACAATTGCTTAAACCGGCCAAGTGTTAATGCTTTGAATTTTCGAGCCCATTTGACCAGAAGCGTATCACAGGGTCAAACTGGCCCATCGGCATTCAGGGAGATTTTCAGGTCGGTTTGGGGCTTGCTGGGGTAGGGATTGCGAGACCTTAAAATCTCAAAGATTTCTCTGATGGTGAGGAGGAATGCCCTAGGACGCCAATCTGGTATCGAACACTTTGTATCTGTAATGGAAATTTCAGTGGCAGCATAATGGTGGGTACTTGTCGAATCAATAGATTAGATAAATAGATGGTTTTGGAACCGAGTAACTGTATTAGTTTATGAACACAAATGTTTCGATTCGTGATATATGTATTGGTTATTGTGTATACGCTGTTACGTGACTAGGCTCGTACAAAGTAACAAAGAAAAGAGTGAAGCCAGCAAACTTTGTAAATTTTAACAAAATAATTTATTTCCCTAGAAAACAAGGTAAAATATGAAAAAGAACTGAATGCCAAAATCAAGCATAACTAGCTGGAAAATTCAGACAGAAAATTTGACCCTTGATCCGATTGGGCAGATTTGGGAAGGCCAAATTGAGTAAAACACTTTATCAAAGCTTTTACTATAGTTTTGGTTTTAATATTCCTCAAAGGAATTGCCTCTGAGAATCTTGTTGACGTACACATAATGGTCAACAAGTATTGGTGCCTGACTTGGTCTTAGGTAAGGGACCAACACAATCTACCATAATTCTGCTAAATGGTTGGTCAAATGCAGGAATAGGTTGCAGATGAGCCTTAGGTATCTTCTGATTGGGTTTTCCTACCATTTGACAAGTATGACAAAATCTGCAGTATTTACAAACATCACTTTTGATTTTTGGCCAATAAAAGTGAGTCTAGATCTTGTGAAAAATCTTATTAATCCCTAAATGACCAGCCAGAGGAGTTTCATGGGCCAAACTAAGTATTTCCTGTCTGTATGATTTTGGAACTACTATCGGATAGTGTACTGACCATTCGTCACCAGCAGATACCTCGGGAGGTCTCCATTTTCTCATAAGAATTCCATTTTTAATGAAATAACAGACAGGTATTTCAGTGTCTTCAGTTTCACTAATGGCCCTCTGAAACAAACAGGAGATCTCAGGATCTTTTTCCTGTTCGACGACAAGTGATTGTCGTTTGTCACCCTGATTAGAAAAAGAGAATGAGTAGTTAAAAGAGGATCACTGTGATCAATACCTTTTGATTGATCCAAAAAAGGAGTGAACGTGACCTCATCAAAAGCCTGACCAATACACGTGTCAGCTAAAGGAATACTTTCCTTATCAAAGTCATTGTCAAGAGCTTTCTTTCCCATAGCTCTAGTAACAGCACAAGCCGAGGATAAATCAGGAAATTCTTTTTCAATTGGATCAACTTTTTGATCCAAAGAAGGCTTGTCAGTTACAAGTGGATTAACCACAACCTTGTCTCCAGCTAGGTCGTTGCCTAGTAATAAATGAATGCCCTCAACGGGTAAAGTATACACCATTCCGACTGTCACAGGTCCTGAAACTAAGTCTGATGACAAATTTACAGAATGGAGAGGAACTTTAACAAAGCTGCGCTCTACTCCCTGAATGAGAACACTCTCATTAGAACAAGACTTCTCAGAAAAAGGCAAAGTACCTGATATTTAAAGACTCTGAGAAGCTCCTGTATTCCTTAAAATTTTAATAGGGATAGGATTGGCCATATCACCCAGAAATGATATTGAACCCTTCGACATGAATGGTTCATAATTCACCATAATAAAATCAGACTGGGATTTATTAGACCCAACAAATGTATTGCTTTCAATACATGACCGTGACCTTGACCTCTTAGAAATAAGAGCATTTGGGATAGGTCTCTCTTGATTCTGATGCTTATATTTCAATTTGAAGCAATCAGAAATAACGTGTCCTTTTTTGCAATAGGTACACGTAGGAAGAGACAAGGATTTTTAATCAAGCTTATCAGAAACTTGATTTTTAAAAGTTGTGCCAGAATGAGTTCTAGAAGGAGTCCTATTAGGCTGAAATACCTTTCTACCAGTGGACTGCTGAGTGAAAGTCTTGCCTACAAAAGGAACTTAATGAGTTAAGGAATACTCATCAGCGGCACAAGCAGCCTTTTCGAAGGTTTCGATCTGATTCTCGTCAAGATAAGTCTTAATGTCGCTATTTACACAGTTCTTGAACTCTTCAAGTAATACAAGTTATTTGAGACTTTCATAATCATGTTCAACTTTCTTGACTAAGCACCATCTCTCAAATAACTGTTCTTTTGATTTGCAAATTCGACATGAATTTGTCCAGCTTCTTTTCTATAGTTCCTAAATTTTTGCCGATAAGCCTCAGGGACTAACTCATAACCCTTTAAAATGCATTCCTTAAACAAATCATAGCCTTCACTTTGATGAACTGACATTGAATGGTACATATCACTAGCTTTACTAATAAGCACACATTGTAGCTACTGATTGCTTGCTCCCTTGACCATTTAAAATTTTCAGTAACTTTTTCAAAACGAGGAAAATATTTGACTACTTCTTTTTCTCGAAAAGGGGGCACTAACCTAATATTCTTTGTAATATCAAAACTTGAAACTGTATGTAAATTGGGATCGTGCTTTTCTCTTGCCAACTCCATTTCTTTCATTTTAATTTGAAATTCCCTTTCGTCCTTCTCTTTTGCATCTGTCTCTCTCTCCCTCTTCTAATTGCATTTGTTCTTTCTTTAACTCAAATTTCATTTGTTTCTCTCTCTCTCCTTTTCAAATTGCAACTGTAATTGTTTCTCTTCTTTCTGTAAATGCATTTGTTTATGTTCCTTTTCGAATTGCAGCTGCATTTGTATTTGTTTTTCCTCTTTATCTTTCTGAAGTTCCAGCTTCCTTAACCCTAATTCCATCTTGTATTTTAATTTCAGTTCCTTTACTTTTATGTCAGAGTCCGATACAAACTTACTAATCGAACCCAAAACACTTTTATCGAAAACATTCATGTCTACCAAATCCTGAATCAAAATGTTTTTTTTTTTTTTTTCGTTAAAGAAGCTTTTTCCTCAGAAAGATTGTATTTTCTGGCAAGTTCAAGCAATTCATCCTTTTTCAAACTATCCAACTGCTCCTGAGTAGGATTAGAAAGAAAAGTTTCCACTTTTGATGACATTGTGAAAAAGCCTGTTGATTTCACTAAAAATTTCAAACAAAATGTGAAATAATACTTGGGATTTAAAAACTAGGAGAATTTAAATTTCGGAAATAACAATTTTCTGAAATCTTTTAGCCAAATTTCATATATCCCAAGGACGAGTATCTAGTTTTCTTTGTTACGTGTATAGGCTCGTACAAAGTAACAAAGAAAAGAGTGAAGCCAACAAGTTTTGTAAATTTTAACAAAATAATTTATTTCCCTAGAGAACAAGGTAAAAGCATGAAAAAGGACTTACGGTTTGTAAATCTAATCCAAAAACTAATCCTAGAATTCAAAAATATAAGTCCTTTCACTAAAATGTTCTAAATGAATCAAAGTTCGAATCCCGACGAAGTTCCAATATGGAAGGCGATGACGTCAGATGAGGTCGTTGTACTGATGTCAACAGTTCCTCGTTGAATCACAATTTATAATGTTCCAGTTTAGAATTCCAGAATAATTTCCACTAAATGTCTTTGTCCAAGAATTTTTATAAGCACTGGTATTTTCCGGGGAATATAAATTATTAAATCCAAAAAATAGAAGATTTAAATCAAACTGGCATCAACATTAAAAACAAACACCTTGAGCTCTAAAAGTGTAGAATACGACTGACTATTTCAATACAAAACATCTGTTTTAACCCTCAATTTTAGATCACATGGTAGAGTCACGTGGTCACTTAATTCGAACCACGCAGTAAACTAATATGTCAATTAGCACGTAGGCTAATGTAGCCCAAGCTAAGAATCAATGATTCCCACAATGGAAATGAATTTTTAAAAAACTGTTTACAACAGAGCTAACACGTGGACCGAACATGACCTTGGTAATGACCAATCATTTTCACTTAGTGTTTACAAATTCCTGACCAAGGTCAGGAACTAGGTCAGATAAAAATATAATGTAGCAATCTACTACGTTTATCAGGTCAAAACAGAAAACTGAATTTTCCGAAAAAAGTCAAATCCAGTGAATAAAGTTATCATAACATGTAATGAAATAAAACCAAAATAAAAGAGAATTTAAAACTAACACACAAGTAATTTAATTACATACACATAACAACGCTGCTTAACATTTAGAATACGTACATTGTAATGGCGTGTGGCAGAAGAATCTGGCGATTCGACTGTACCTAAATAACTAAATAAATGTCCACAAGAGATTACAGACAGGGCCTTTGCAAATAGCCTGTTTATTAGATATTCCAGTTCATCATGAGCATCACTTAACATATCACTATACTTTTATCATTCGGAAAATCCAATATATTTAAATATAAAGGTTTTATTCTTTACTCGGTTTTATTATTAACATCATTCCCGATTAGTCTGAATATCTAGCGAGTTCTAATACATCATTCCCGATTAGTCTGAATATCTAGCGAATTCTAATATATCGTTCCCAATTAGTCTGGATATCTAGCGAATTCTAATACATCATTCCCGATTAGTCTGAATATCTAGCGAATTCTAATACATCATTCCCGATTAGTCTGAATATCTAGCGAGTTCTAATACGTTTTCAGCTGCGGTAGCTCGGTTGGTAGAGAACAGGACTTGTAATCCATGGGTCACTGATTCGGTTCAAACAAGTTTTGACCGGCGGTGATTGAGTTTGTAAAGAGTCGGAGTCATAATCCAAATGACAATGGTTAGAAACCCGCTCTGGCTAGCATCGGTATGTTTTTCGAAAGGCAATGAGCTCTAATTTCCTTGCAACAATACAGCTAGTAATGTGTTTTCAGTGTCATTACCCAACCCCCATCCCCGAAAAAGGATGGACAGTATTTTAGTAACGCGACCTCATCGACGGCATATAAAGCACTAAAACGAAGTTTACTATAGGGTTAATTGCACATCAGAATAATTCAGGTTACCGAGTTCACTATACCTCATATGCCAAGTCGTTGGAAAACAAGCAGAGTGGATAATTCAAGTTTTATGTACCGTTTTTCTAGTAATTTTAAGCGTTGTCAAATACAGTAGTCTTGCATCGAATCTTTCATCCCCCGTGACTTAGGTTATATTTCAAACGTGTGTAAAAGCAAATTTGCTGTGATTAGTATTGTAAACAAAACATCACGACTTCGAGAAATCCGCCTTTTACCGTGTTTCAAAATGTCTCGTTTCCGTGAACATTGTTTTCTATGTGTTTCTTGCAAATACATGTATTAAAGTAACAGTGTTAAGACAACTCCGTCAGGTACAGCATAAGACAGCAAAGTTGTTTCCCTTGATCAAAGTAGTATCAAACGTATGTATGAACGCTATCACTGAGGCAGCTGAACCGATATAAGAAATGTAAGGTTATCAAATCAGCTAGATTTCTCTGTCTCATGGATGAGAAAATAATACTAAGCATTGATTCTGCAGGTTGGAAAAAGGTGTGTGTGTGTGTGTGTGTGTGTGTGTGTGTGTGTGTGTGGTTCCTGGAACACATGCATGTAAAAGAAGTAAAATAAAAATTCTTAGATAGATTTGTAATCTACAGTACAGAATTGTGTGCTCCAATAAAGGATGAGTAGAGTGACTTCAAATAATTCACATCATGGTAACAACGAAACACCGATGAACTACGGCATTTTCATATCACGTTGTCAAGCCCTAGCCATTGCTTGGGATACAGATGTTAAATCTAAAATTGACTCTACCAATTTGAAAAACTAAATCAGTAACAAATATTTTACTGTCATATGCAACATAACTAGTTTTTAATTCAACGATTCCACGTTTCAAATTATAGTCTGGATAAAGTATTAAAGTTGCCATACTACTTCGACAGAATGGTGGGTATTTAGGAATGTTTTGACCTGTTAAATGAGTTCAGGGTGAAGTTTTATCAAAGGCTTTTTTCAATAGAGGTGTCCAGAGATTTCACTGCAATGTATTTGCTTTGGTTTTATTTTTACCTTCAGAACCATTGGTTCAAAAACAGCGGTCGCTGTGGTAAATGCGGCGACCCCTATCAGGAAGTGCCACACCAAAACGAGGAAGGCGGCAAATATGCAACTGGAGTCATTGAGAGGACATACCTACAGGGCCAAATAATCACAGTAACGGTAGACCTGACAGCTAATCACCTTGGCTTTTTTAATTCAAACTTTGTCCCCTTAACGGAAAAATAAAACATGTGACCAATGATTGATTAAATAGACACAAGCTGCTGAAAGAAACTGCACAAATGGCTGTGTATGGATATTAACAAGTACGATAATGGACACTTGAATATCACACTGAAGCTTCCGAAGAATACAAAGTGTCAACAATGTGTTCTACAGTGGAAATATAGAACAGGTGAAGCGCTTGCATCAACCGATTTCTTACGACTATCGACTTGGATTCTGCTAGTGTGTGCGTGCGCGCACGTGCGTATCTGTTTAACTTTGTATGTACTCTTTCTTGTAAGTCCACGCACGTGGGTGAGTGCCTGTGTGTGTGTGTGTTTCTATTCAAATTTTCATGTGTTTTTGGATGCGTTTATTTTAATCGAAATTTTCCTACTTTCATCTGGTTTAAATGATTTGTCATGAAAGGAAAAAATGTGACCTATTGTGAACACTAAATTCTATTTCAGGGCCATATCCAATACCTCGTTGTTAAAAGTTTGGGAAGTGTAGCCAATATATAATATCGTGGTGGTGAAAGCTAGGTTTAGTTAACCACGTATATCAGATCTTCTCCAATGCATGAATTGCATGACAAAGATGAATTAATAATAATAATAATAATAATAATAATAATAATACAAAGAAGAAAAAGAGGGTGAATAGAAAGGCAACGAATGTGTTTTCTTTACTGATGATGCCATATGTAACATTAGCTTAATATCCCATATAGTCCTGACAACACTTAAACACATTGTTTACAAAATACACAGTTTAGAAACGTCCCTAATCTAATCTAATCTAAAATTTAATTAAAATATTTACAGCAAAAATCAATGCAACAGATATCAATGACATAACAAATAAGTTACTCACTGCATGAATACTAATAATCGCTGTCAGCAAGCAATGGTGATGACAAGAAACAGTGTACACGTGTGTTTGCTGTGTATCGGATTTAGCTTGATGTAAGTCAGCTCACGACTGCATGGATTAAGACAGCTTTAGCTACGTCTTTATACAAAAGCAACATTTAAAAACTACCCGACGACGCGAACAGCCGCCTTGATTTTATCTTTAATTTTATAAAGAGAATTCATAAACAAGCTTTCACACTTTCTTGAAGTTGAACCTGACTTGAAATTTCCATTCTCAGTTTAAAGCGCAAGATGCTCAATGAATAGGCTACCAAGTCAAAGCCCTACGAGACTGAAATTCAATTCTTCTTTAAATGATAATTAAATAAGCAACAGTACGAAGTGAAGTTACATTATTAACGTATAACACTTTTAGGTTTCATAAAATTTAGCTATTGACAAATTTCAATACATGATATCTGATTTGATTCAAAAAAAGATTTTTTGGTCCAGAAAATGAGAAACATTTTAATTTTTCATTTGCTGAAACGACTGCATCAGCTGTCTTTTCGTGGAATTCACAGCACTCAGGTTGACCAGGAATCTCAGTCGTATTAGGATGTTAAGCTACATTAAATGTTAAAGGAAATTACATTATTAAACATGTTTGATGTGGGGGTTTTACGGCACAGTAACACAGGTTACTCATTTTCAAAGGCACTTGGAGTAAAGTTCCATGATCAAGGATTATGGCTACGCAACGCTAATCGACAATTTTCCGATAATTCTCATGTTTCCTGTCAATCTGACGAATCATACCTCGAATATATACCGACATCCGCCACTCCAAGCATTCCAAATAAATATCAAACTATTTTTTCATTTGCAGTTTTCCGATCAATGCTACGGTCGATCTAGTCTTAAAAATATGAATAGTGGTATGAATAAATTGAGGCTTCTGTCATTGCAAAGAAAATTATACCCAAAAAATGTGTGATTTTTCCAAAAATTTGAACGCCAAAATACATCTGAGGTTGACTGGTACCCGGCCGATATTGGCAAGCCATTATCAAAGGCCGTAACTAGTATAATCTGCGTTTCCCAATTATTTAGCCGTGTTTAGCGTTTAGACTGCTTCGCTATGCATCCAGAGCGGTGAACCAGACTAACATGACAAAAAAACTACAGATATTTAGTATTGTAATAAATTTGTAGTGGTTATAGCACCCTGTTTAAGGTATTCTTAGATTTGTGTGATTTTACTTGTTTGATTATTGGTACTCGGTGGGTAATAATCGTTTCCCCGTGATTATTAATTTTGGTTGGGCATAGGACAAATCGTCAAACGGGCTGAGATACAAAAGCCGCGTAGTTAAAATCAGATTGATCTACGCCCATCGGCTGTGTAAATAGTGTGATTTTAGTAAAGTAATTTATTTGATGACAGATGTCTAATTTTGTTTTATGGATAAGTGTTTTGATTAATTGTGTGCAGTGTTGGAGCAAAACAGATTTTAGAAGTTGTTTGCTGCTTGAATCCAGAGTTTGGTAAATTAGATCTATTTTTTTGGTTTGTGCTGTGAGTGCAGCAGACCTAAATTGAGAAGGGAAGGTGGTGTGTTATGTATGATTGTTGGGAGATTAGTGCACTGTTTTGTTTTTTTTCTGTCCCTGTAGAGTTGGTACTTGTGGTGAAGAGTTGTGTGACGGCAGTGTCAGGTCTAGCATTGGTCTGTGGACGACAATGTGTTGTCGCGCCAGTCGGGCGTTGAAGTCATGGTTGACTTGTTTATGAGGTTCATAAGAGACGTGTTATTCTCTGAAAAACGCATTCTCTAACCTCGGTGTTAAACAGGAAGGTTCCTATGTTGTATTTGTTGTTGACCTGCTAGCGACTTGCCAGATGGAAATTGCTTCGAACAGTGTATTTTAAAAAAAATTGTTCGCTACGATCTTGACAATCATAATGGTCCAGTGTGGTTTCCATCATGCATAGTTTGAATTGTCTGCTTAGATGGAATTGTGTCCATTTGTGAAGTTCTGAAGGACAATTCACAGCACATGTCAATTAATTAGCAGCGTGAAGTAATGATTATTACACACCACAGTATAGATGAATCATTATGTGATGATGTTCCATACTTTTGCTCTTGGGAGTAGATTCTCTTAGCATTGGTCCATTAGAAGTGAGTTAGTTGTAAGAAGATAGGATCGGCTAACCGAGACTGAGTCGAAAAATATGTTGCACGCGGTGCACTAAGGTTGTGATTGGGGTCGTGTTATCCTGGTGGAAACGCAAACTCCAAACCTGAGTTTTTCGGGTAAACTGGAATGGTCCTGTGTTACATGTGTTTCTTGATGTTAGAGACCTATGTGTAGAGAAGTCTTTCCTGCCGCGATTTCCGAGGATTGTTATAAGAGAGTTTTAACCCGAATAACTTGTCGGAACATTTTCATGTTGGATTCAGCTTGGTTAATTTGTGTTCATTGTTGATATTTAGGTTACTTGTAAGCAATTAGTGATTCATAAACAAAGTTTGGTTTCGGATGTTGAGTGACGGGCTATTAGGAACAAGCCCATTGATTTAGAGTGTTGTTTTAATCATGTGTGGGAATTATTAATCGGGTTGGTGGTTGATTTTGGGGAAAGTAATCAATTTTGATTGGACCACAGAAGTGTGACGTTTGTGTCACTCGAGGACGAGTGATCGATTTTGAAGAAGGGGGTAATGTAATAAATTTGTAGTGGTTATAGCACCCCGTTTAAGGTATTCTTAGATTTGTGTGATTTTACTTGTTTGATTACTGGTACTCGGTGCAATGGAAATATTCCTTAGCCCGAAATAATTAGCCAATTACTAGGAGCAAACGTCACGGAGAGAAAGTGTTAGTGAGTTTCCATGATGCCATGGTCAATTAGTGGTGAATTCAGACACAAACCGCATGACCGTCCCTGAAATAATGTAGTCCCTAATAAAATCTAGTAGTGTATCTTGGTGTTGTGACTGCAGTGGCAGTATTTACGGTAGGAAACCGGTAAATTACACAATGAAATAAACAAGAAGGGACTCTGCAGATACCGTTTATGTCGCCATGGTGGCAAATATGATGTAGTTGTATTGGCGTAATGTGCCTTGGAACTATGGATTGACTGGCCTAAGGTGGCGTAGTTAAAACAGTTCCCTGAGTTAGGGGATAGTTGTAGAATTTCTACGGCGTGAACTGCTGACAGTGCGGAAAGTTAATGAAGGGAAACCTATGCAAACGTGCGGTTGATAGATATTTGGCAAGTTGGGAAATCTGTGGTTTTACATTGATTAGAGTAAAATTTATGTATAGAATAGACACGTCTGGCTTTCTAATTTACAACTGAAGTTGTATAGAGGTCTTTGGAAATTTGGGGTAAACATATGACTTTTAGCGGGAATCGCGCCAGAGTTTGACACCGTTCGGTCAAGCAAAGGCCCTTGGCTTGTAACAGTATTTTCCCTAAGATGTTACAAGTTAATTAAAATTGAGATCACACAAGTACCGGAAGTATGATTAAGATATCAGCGAAACACATCAGTCATACGTTTGTTTCGTAGATATAGCCAAGGTGGTCCAAATGGTCAGTCTACTCGACCTTTGACTT
Source organism: Megalonaias nervosa (assembly GCA_016617855.1). Taxonomy (NCBI): domain Eukaryota; kingdom Metazoa; phylum Mollusca; class Bivalvia; order Unionida; family Unionidae; genus Megalonaias; species Megalonaias nervosa. Next base: position 22,250 of record JAECUM010014496.1, read on the forward strand.
CTACGGATGACATGTCAAATAACAGGATATGATGAAATTTGACCTGGAACTCGCCATTTGCATTCCGGTCACATGACTACACAAATCTCGCGACCCACATGTCAATGACTTCAGAGTTCAAATAGTCACATGATATCAACAATTTTCCATTTCTAATATTGCTGTAGGAAAACAAATCGAACATATAAATGAAAGTCACGTAATATTTATAGAAAAATAAAAGAACATAAACTTCTAAAACGATTTATTCTGGAAACAACGACCAGAAGTCTGTAAATGCTTCAGCAGCTTGAAAAAAAAAAATAAAAAAAATAATTAAAAAAAACAGATTCAACAAGCGGAGAGCACAGGTCAACAAAGTGTCACGTGATACCAACAAAATACATCGCTGACACGTGCTTAATGCTTGATGAATCTGGTTTTCTCCACCTTGCTGCGCTACTGACAGGTTTCTAGTCGTTGTTCTCAGAACAAATATGTTGAGAATTAAGTGTGCATTATATTTATGTACAAGTATTACGTGATTTTTAATTAATATTTTCGAATTCTATGCTCAACAACTGTCGAAATGGTTTACTGTCGATATCACGTGACTATTAGACTTCTGATGTCATTGACATGTAGGTTGAGAGATTTGTGTAGTCATGCGACTCGGAATGCAAATGGCGAATTCCAGGTCAAATTTCATCAACGCTATTTTTTCGGCTAGTCTGTCAGCGGATTAAAGATATAACGAATGCTATACTCGCAGTATCTGAGAAAATAAATCATATTTATATCAATTTCATGCAGGTATATCTCGATGAAAGGTCGTTAAAGTTTGTTAGGCCGGTTAGTAAGTAGCTACCCTATGCCGACACCAAATGGTGTCTGCGAATTCCAACTTTTCGATAGGGAATGGACTCTGACCCTACACCCCAACATAAATGTCCAAATATCAAAAATGGGGTGGCAAGGGTCAGAGGAAACTCTGATTACATGACACCTATGCAATAAGAATATTTATTCCATTATATAATTTGTTTACGATGACAGGACAACCAACAGATTCTTGAGAAAGGTTCTTCAAAGCCACAATTCTATGCATTCTTGATAAAGTCAACTACCTAATTTTCATATGTGTAATCTATATTGTTTCACGTAAGAAAATACTGTAATACTAATAAGGTGGAAATAATTTAAAGATTTTAGAAAGCAAAATAACAGGAGGAAGAATAAAGTTAACTATCGAAAGGCACTAGGAAATGACCAAAAAAAAACAAAAAAAAAAAACAAAAAAAAAATTATGATGGAAGGCAAAACTGGTTTTTTCCTTTGATACTTAGAAGGCTTTTCATATACTAACGACGTCCCAATAAAAGAGAACTCAGCATATGTTGCTTTCACAGATCGGACAGACCAATGAGACATGAAAAATGCATATATCTTAAGCAGTAATGATAAGGTGAATTTTGCGTCACAGTCCCCAATTTTGTTCTTTATTTCCTTTCAAGAACCAGCACACACTTGTCAACAAACACATACATATGATAAAAAATGGAGGCGAAATTCCTGAACCACCATTATCTTACTATCCACCACCATTAAAAGAAAGAAAATAATCCTAGTCTAGCATAATTCTTCGCTTCTTTCTCCGTTTTCAACTTTTCTGCGTTTTCCGATCTAAACGCTTGTGAAAGGTTTCCAGGTTGTTTTCAAGGCTGCTTCCTAGTGATCATTCTTCTATTGCGAAGCTGTCTTCTGCCGTGACTTAAGGACTCACTTATGTCGCCAGGCTTGGAATTTCATAATTATAAATTCACTACCTTGCTTGCTTTTGTCTCCACCTTCCATTAATTTGTAAGAAGGTAAATATGGTTATAGTTAGTTTCAAGCTATTCAGCATTGTGTTGTGCTATACTTTGTGTGAACTTGAACTCATCTTACACTAATGGAACATTTATCTAGTAAGATTTGCATTAGTACGGTTTAATTGTAAACACTGTCTAAAATAAATAAAATAAATGGATACAATGATATACTCCAGATAAGAAAAAGCGTAGGATAGAGCAGGGCAGAAAATGGAGAAAAGAAAACACTGAACATAAGAAAAAATACGACAAAGAGGGAGGAATCAAAAGTGAAACACATTGATGAATATAAGAGGTAATTGTACTACGCAAACGTAAACTTCATAATATCTCAATAAGCTAGAATAATAATTTTGAATTATTTAACACAAAATTTAAACAGAGGTGAACATATAAAAGTTCTCGGGGTTCCATCAGTTGATTTTGTCGTGGAAGGCTATATTTTGCACGTCCAGAAGATGCGGATGAAAGATACCTAGATATAGATCATGTTATTCGATATGCTTCCTCTCATTCTACTAATTTTAAACAACAGAAAGAATGCTTTCATTGCTCAACATCATGTATGAGAGTCAGTGATAACACTTGTAAATACAATAAAACGCCATCCAAAAGGAAAATATAAAAGGTCCAAGATCTTAGAACTGCTAAATTTAATGTTGATATTGATATAGCACGGACAATAATACCGACTGGTGCATTACAATGGTTGATGTTGTTGTGATTCCAATTGACACAGATATTCCTCTAGAAGTGGAGCAAAATGTTTATAAATGTTAACATCCCTGCCAGTTGGTCCAACACACGATAGGTAAATTCTGCATTCACATCATAGAGGTTAGATTCCATTACTTATACAAAATGACGGAAATATAATCTTAAACCCAAACACCAAAGACGGCTAAGTATCCGTCAGGATAAACATTGCGTACTTCGAACCGAATTTCATCTCAAGTGACTAACGATGCTGACAAGGCAACTGTGTAACACTCAAACTTCACTGTCCGGCCTGGTAATAAATGATATTGGTGGTACATAATCACCATTCCTATTCTACCCCACGTACCTTTACTTACATTTATGACAAACAAATATGAGCCCAAAAGGATGTGACTTTTAGGTCTAAGAAAACCATTTTCAATAAGAGAAGTTAAAATATGTCGGCCATTTGATAATGCTGCCGTCTCAGTTGGATTCGTACCAGCCTTGATTAATATGTTTTGAATAAAACTTTAAGAAGTTACCACATGTGGCGGTGTGGACACCTTAGCGATTTGTTCATCCGCGAGTTGTTTTGTTGTAAACTTAGCATCAACGTACTCCTTGATATGAGCAACCGACGCACTGCTGTCTCTGGTTCCACCGCTATCAGTAAACTCAACCAAGTTCTTTACCATAAAGTGGCCTTCGAGCTTGACAATAATATCTTGAAGGTCAACATTTGACGTTTTCAGTTTGCTAATTTGATCATTAAAAATCACAAAGTCACGTGGATCGACACCAACAATAACACGACTAGTAACCTCAGACAAATCTTGGTGGCAAATCGGCTCAAATATATATTAGCACCGTGTGGTCGAGCAGAGTGGCGTCTGTAAATGTTAATAGACATTGTGGTATAATATCGCACTTACCTTAGCCCGAAATCAATAAATGTTTGCGGGGTTGGTGAACGCTCCAGCGCATGTAACGCTTCAATGATAACATGACTGCATATGGGTCGATCCAACCGCGTTTGTACTGGCATAGTCGAATGAAACAACGGTTGCTTACAATGCTTGGATAAATAAATAACACCTTCAACTGGTGGTACAAGTCCATTAAAGTCAAGATATAAACTATGCTGAAGTGTTACCATGTATGCGACACAGCTAGTGACATGGCCTGTTGATGAATCCAGTTTCACGTGTGCGTGGTTCTTCTCGCATAAAAACACCACGAAAATGATTGATTGATTTTGCCATCGCGAGTAAGTCAAGATTGGTCTATGGACGGGTCAACAGCACGATCTTCTGATATAGCGGATATTCGACCACTTGTGCCTGGTAATTGAAGGCCTCTTCCTTTTTTACTGCCACCAACCACATTTTTCAAAGCCGTTCCTGATGCAATTCCGACAGCCCCAAACGCTGCAGCTGTTGCAATCGCTGGAGCCACTGCTGCTAGCCAAGATTAATCTCTGCAAGGAATGGAAATAATTCATGTGTTTAGATTTGTGTCACCTCTGACTTGGATAATTTTAATGTCACTGAGGATTTTGTGTTTAGCCTCATTAAGCTGAGCGAGTTGTGTTTCGGTCAAATAGATGGGGACATTGTCTAGGTAATCTTGCTAGAGAAAGTTTTAGTGTGACCCCACAATTGTTTTTGAATGCCTTATTTCCGCAAGTGATAGGACATTATAATTCAAATTTGACACACGTTCAATCATGGATTTACGAATTCTCCACAGGTGTATCGATCATCCTCATTCGACCACCAGAGAGCTACACGTGCATGAAAATACACAACTTCAAGTGTTCCAGTGGGAAGTAATAAATCGGGTACAACGCAAAAAAGTCTTGTTGAGAAATCTGCAGACCCGTGTCAATGTTTTGATGCCGGTCCATATACGACCACGGATTGTGATACGCACGTGCAATATAAAGAGTGGATACTGCCTAATCAAGCCAAATTTCTTCACGGGGTTCCTGATGATCGTTTAACAGCAACGAAACTTCAGTCACTCATAAGGAGTCAAATATCATCTTACTATACTCTTGACTATTATCACGATTTACATTTTGAAACGCCACAAACACTTATGTTGGTGCGTAGAGATCATGTAGGGTACTTATTTGCTAGGAAAATTATCCACCCAATTGTCTGCGTGTCTGTGGTATGTTCAAGAAATGAAAATGTTGAAGTGGTTCCTGACTGCAAAAATGATAACAAAATTGATTCTGTGCTCAGTGAAGGGGTTAACACAGGCATCCAAAAAGTTAGTGAATATAATACAACTTTAGCAGCAGCACCTCCCGTATGCCAAATTGCATAGTTGGAGCTGATTTTATGAAACAAATTTACTGTATCTTTAGCTGAAATTATAACCTTGCGAACATCTCTACAAAACCCAAAGATGTGACTGTGGGGAATTGCGCACCAAAACCTCAGTGAATTACAATGAGTTCTGATCGACGCTGTGCAAATCCAAGGTTTAAAGTCGTTTTGGGGCTTATCAACAAAGCAGCGTGAGTAGCAGTGTGCGGCTCAAAACAAAAATAATGATGAATTACAATAGTTGCTTTTAGCCTATGACTGCATTATTAGTTAGTTACATCTTCCACACACATCATAGTTGTGCCAGCTGTTCTCGTGCAATCATCAACAGGCATATCTGAGAACTGTTGTGGCCACATCAACATCGTCCAGAATGGATAAGATTTCTTTTCTATCGATGGAGTAGCGTGCACTGTTAAACGTCATGATACACAAATTCCACGTGGGCATTTGTGGGGTAATTGTTATCATCGAGTTTTCCCTCAACTTCCAAGAATGCCTGACATGGAAGAAAAATCCCGGATGTGTCTTATACTTGCAATTCTTTTATTAATTGATTGTTGTTTAGAGCTGAATATGAGTAATACAGGAAATATATCTTGCTTCTATCCTCTAACACGGGAGTTAACATGTCAAATGCCGGATCAAATACCGTTTGAACTGGGTCATAACACAATATCGATTTTCTTAAATACCATGCAAATCCTTTCCTCGTTGCCAGATTTGCAATTGCGTAGTCCTACAGTTTCTGCTGAGCGGCATGGATCATGTCGATGGTAATTAACTGGAACAGACTTTGATGATGGTGCTCGTGTTACTGTTCATCGTGTTCGAACTTGAAGCGTCTAACCTGCTGCAGGCAGCCCAGTTGTTTAATTCTAATCTACAGCGGCACTTTTAATATTGACTACAACTCGCATTGTAATTATCATAGCAATAGATACAGCGCGTGATGATAAGGCTGTGTGTACTTTTGGTGCGCCTGCAAATAATCCCCAAACAACATCACCGAACCCGTTTCCATAATATATCATGTAAACAGGTTTTTTCGCATCAATAGCACGAACAGGCCTTTTACCTCCACGCACGACTGCCATTATTATTATTATTATTATTATTATTATTATTATTATTATTAAAACTTAAATTTTTGTAAAGTTGTATCGCTATTTTTCATAATGCAGATCAGCCACGTGTCCGTTTTGATCCACAGTGGAAAAATGGCGTGCGCACTTGAGAAAAGTTCAATAGTATGCCAGGAGGCACCATTATCTGATAAAAACACAGATGTGTTTCTCGCGGGCAGACCACCAAACGGTTGGGATCGAATATTAGGCCAACTGTAATAGCGATACTAGTGCGATCTCAAGTGTGCGTTATTCCCCAGAAGTCACAGGTGCAAAAAACGTTACACTGAATTCGGGTTTTGTGGATGGGATGGTAATCTTCGAGGGCACGCTCTGGACAGTATTTACAACCAACTGTTGCATTGAAAAATATATTTCACTCAGCACACGCACCATCTCAGTCGTTTCAGAACTCAGAATCGGTGTCGTAGTAAAATACATCATGAACGTCTTTAGCAAGTTCATGCATCAGCGCGATATGTGGCTCTGTCACTAAGTTCCTTAGTTAGCAACTGCAGACAAATCGATGTAGCCTCATTAATAACTTCGGGTATATCGTTACCCCCACAAACTGATCCCATAAGTATTTTCAATCGACCAGCAAGATCGCTCGGATCAAATAGACCAGCAGGATCCTTTTCTTCTTCTCATAGCTATTCTTGATACCTTTTTGCTCGTTCGTCTACCTTTTTGTCATATTCTTCCCTTGCCTTGGAAGAATAATCACGTTCAGGTTGTTGATTTTAACCACTTCGTAAGTTTTCCCATTTTTGCTTATAATTGGGCAAACTCGGCTAGAGACACACCTAGATCATCTGCGGTGAATAAACCACTTTTGGCCATCCTCCTCTGAAAGTCTTCTTCTTCCTTTTGTGCAATTGTTGAAATTAGCTCTTCGCTTAAATGTTCTACGCGTCAATGTTTGCGTTGCTGCTTCGTTGTAGGTTTTGTCAGACCGTTTCCTTGTTTGAAGTTTGTGATGGAGTCACAGGTGCAACATGTTCTTGGTAGAACCTTTTTATTTATTCGTATGGCCACTGTGATTCATTTTCGTATGCTAAATTCGGATTTAAGTGATTGTAGTGCTAGCTGGCTGCAATTTACATTCCATTTGGAAGGTCTGCTGACAGCAACACACCTAGGACTTTCGAAAATCGTCTGGCGAGCTACTTCGTTAAACAATTGAGGTCGTGCAGACAATTCTGACTTGTTCAGGTGGCACGTTTAATATTCTAGCAAGTGCCTCTTTAACGTCTTCATCAATTTCATGGGTGTCTTCTCCAAGTTCTTTTGAGCCTTCTTTGACCTCCTCAGTCGCCTGAGGTAATCGCGCTATCGTCTCTTCAGTTGCTCTTGTAGCTTTTTTAATATGCTTGGTGAGTTTGGCTGTCATTCGATCTAGACTAGGGGCTGCTTATGTTCCCGTAAGCGCTGCCACTTGCACGGTTGCTCTGGTGGCCTTTTTAACATCCTCGGCACGTCCGACAATTTCTGTTTTTGGTTTAATCAGCGGCGGAAATGTTAGTTCAAACCAGGCTGTGAGATCTTCTCGTTCAGTTTGTTGCAACAGTAACAAATCTTTGATTTTGTGCGACCTTCTATCTCTTGTTGAATCAATTAATGCTGTTAGTGAACCGCTTCTCATAATTTTCTGTGGTATTATTGCCGGACATTTTTTATATGATTTGGTTTTGATTGTTAAATTGATACATCCACATCCAAACCCGCCCGATATTTACTCTCGCAAGCTCCAGTCAAATCACTGTTGAGAAACTATGCAGGGATTTTGTGATCCGCGCAAACATCTCACAAAATGCATCTCACTTCTGGTCGGCAGCAGACAAAGTCCAATGAATATTTCCAAGAGCATGCGTCAATGTCACGAAATATCATCAGCATGTCAGTTGTCACTGATCACTTTAGATACATAGGCGTATCGCTGAGTCAAACAGATGACGTCCATGAATTTGTGTCTCGTGAAAATAGTTGTGAGGAATTGAATTGATTTTCATGCATCACATCGTTGTACACTACAAGATCCTTTTTATTTGCATCCAAATCGTCAATGGCATTGGCTTCGTAAATGATGGAAAAGAAATCGATGGTGGTCTACAAAGTCGTCTAGGTGCTGCTACCACTTCTTTATGTTTTTTGAACATCTTCGAAAACATCATTACACGGTTGATCAATAGACGATGGTGCAGTCACGTACAAACCGATCCCAGGTTAACCATCGTAAAACCATATTTAGCAACAGTTGAGATTCACCTGATCCACCAGGGTCTATGATCAGCGCACGAACTGAGTTTGGAAACACGGTTCCATCATGATACTTGGACGGTTTCGGTGTTCATTGTGCAAGAAAGTCAATGACGGAAGATTTTTGATTTTTCTTTTATCTATTGTCTATCTATAATACGATAATGTCTTCATGTCAAGTGCGAAAACACGTACTGCAAATCCGACTCAAGTTTAAACACGTAATGGATGAGCAATGATTACCGGAACGTGTGTTCAATGTCGATCAAAGATGTTTACGTTTATAAAGAAAGTTGCAAAAGCGGTTTTTATAAAGAAAATTCGGCGGTGGTAATATTGCGGCTGTATTAACAAAGTTACCAGCGACACTTTGGAGTAAATACCCAGGTAAAAACATCTTCCTGGCTACAATTACTGTGGACCTGCTACAAGGCTTGATCTATGGATACCTTGGTATCATGCGGGGACCTTCTTTAGTGCATATTATTATCAGTCATAATCATGTCTGCTGGTGAGTAGACTTGCTGCCGAATCCATTTTGCTGTAACTTCGATCGATCTGAGAAATACCTTAACTGTGTTTAGTGTACTGGTGTTCTGGGCACGGGATAGGACTTACGACTCTGTGTTGTCATCAGATCGAACTACTATATAACAAAACCCGTATGGAATTTGTTCAGCGATTTGAGCTGTCTGATCAATATCAGGCGTATTTGTATCTTTGTTAACGACGGTGAAAGCGGAGCTTTTTATTAGAACATTCAGACATTAAAAATCCGCATAGATTATATACGGAACTTTCATTGTCGTTGTACGGCAGTAAATTTCAAAGCGTTTGTACCAGGCTCAGGCATAATTGTGTGTTGCTTTTCACTGACACCATCACCGTAAAAATTATGACTAGTGAGCAGTTCTTGAGTCGCAAATATATGCACGCAATGTATGCATAGATATTTTTTGCCCTTGTAATTGATGCGCCGGTAAGAATCCAAGCAAGATTCTTTATCTATACATATTGTGATATCCATTCTGATTATATCATTCACTTAACAGCAAAAAATCAATCTGGGTTCAGACGTGTTATCCATGGGGAGATAGTGCCAGCGGATAAAAGCCTTTGTCATAACTGAACACATGAACAGCGATACTTGGGTTGAGTGTTTCAAATTTCTCAGTGTGGCTTTGGTAAACTGCAACGGAATTCAATATCACCAAAGCTGAGAACACCCAGATGTAACTGATATTTTCGGGTCAAGTCTTGATTGTCATTGACCGGATAAAGCACCGACAAAATTGCCCACTCAAAACATCTGTTGTCAAAGTTGTTACATTTATAAATGACCTTGGTGGGACTTAGTCTGGTTTAGGTATGTAACTGGATACATGTGCTTTCATTACAAATATGGGTCTCAATAATTCACGTATTTCTGCTTTTCTCATACGACATGGTATATATATATTTCATGCTGCCGAGAGATGTTTTAGCTGTGGCACAGTAGGCATGCTTATACTAAGGGGAGGGTGAACTGTCCTTCTAAGTAAAAAATTTTGTCAATGGTTTGTTTTAATTTTGTTTTCTTTTAAGGATCAGAACCTGCAATCGATTCAATCCTGGTGATTATTTCATCTATTTCTGTTGTAATGCCGTTTGTTGTGGCATCAGTTTGTGTATGTGCAGCCACAGGTGTTTATGGTTTTGATTTATTTCTGCGCGCTTTTTAGTACTAATGAACAGATCCACAGGGCTGACAAAATTGATTTTATAATTTGACTCCGATGCCATATTTAAAGTAGGGTCATGCCCCTATGCCATCGTGTAATATTTGCGTTTGTGTTTAACACTACTCATAGTGGCATTTTCTGCTGCAGAGTTCGTATTTTCCGAGGCATACAGCGTTGTACGTGTTGCCTCCCAATGCGAAGGAGTTTTCTATATATACGCGCTGGCGTATCTATTTGAAACGAATTTGCTCATAGAGCAGATGTGTCTGACGCCGCTTTACTATCTCCTCCACTGCAACGTCTTTAAGGCTGGGCGGATTAAAAACTTCATAATATTCTTCATCCCGTGGATGTATGGTAAAACTGGTACTCTCAGAAAAAATACCTCATTGTTTTTGACTTCATCGAAAAGATATCTGAAGTCGTATAAAATCATATCGATCTCGATTCCAGACCAAACAAGCTCAAATGACCCGTCACTTAGTATTAAACCTACTCTGAATGTATAAAAGTCTATGCGCTGGTATCCAATAACATTGAATTATCTGGAAAGCGGGTAAATACCCTGGAGATATTCTGCTTCATTGTTTGGCAGTAGCTTCTGCAAATTGTTCTCGGTGTTCCCGCTGCCGGAACTCTGCAAAGTCATATGTTACTTCGTTAAAACTTTCTCTTCTCGTGTGGGTGGCTCAACTGTTTCTCCTTTATAGTATCTTGGCATGCATCTTGCTTTGCGAAGTATTTCCTCTCCAAATACTCTCAGGATTCTTGTATTTATTACCAAATAGCATTTGTTTAATTAGCCTGCTCTTGAATATCGTCATCACTAGCCTCATCAAAAAGATAACCTGCTTCTGACGCAGTGGACGAGTTATGTTTCATTAGGTTGTACTCTTTCATGTATAATATACTGCATGCTCCTTTAAGCTTTATTTGCCTAAAACAATCGGCCCAAATTTATTTCGTTCCACTTCACAAGTCACTCCCAGATCAACCAATTAATCAATAATTTCCGAATTTGTTTCAGAGAACGAATAGAACATCTTTTGTGCCTCTTTGATTGACTTAAATAATGCATTTAAACAATACAACGATCTCGATTTATCTGTCACATCTTTTATATTCCAAACATTTGGCTATTTGATGCCACAGTTTGAAACTTCCATGAACCTCTTTTACTTTGTAAATCACTTTTGTATATAAAACCGCAGCTGGCATTTTTATAATAGAATATTTACAGCTCAACTAATTTATTTCTGTCTTTGTCAGTGAAAGAGTGCTAAATAGCTGCGAAGAAAAACATTTACAGATGATATAATGAATAAAGCAATGTGTGATGATTAAGTAAGACATGAGAAATGTGTTATAATAGCTACCAAATAATATTGAAACATGAGATAAAGACAAATGTCGGCAACAGATATACACAAAATACTGAAGAGAATTCGGCGTAAAGGCTCGCAAACTGTAGGCAAGTTCTGACAAGAAATAGCTGATTTGCGTTAAGTATATGGAAGAACTATCATAAAAAGTCTATAGTAAGTTTAGATTCCAATCCTTAAAGAACTATCGTAATATGTTTCATTAGGGTAGCCAATAACTTAAACTTTTAAGTGCACATGTGTTACAGATCTGATATAAAACTAATTTGTTGCAACTAGTAAATGTTTGATACAAAAATGAATTAACGCTCAGTCAGGTAAGATTATGGATGATAATAATTTCAAAGGTATAAATATGTGGCTGTCACAGAAAGAGTTACTAACTGAAAAGCTACAAAAACAGATTGCTGAAATGAAAATTAAATTCTAATTTGTATAGTACTTGATTAGGAAGATAAATATTTTTACCCGTACACAAATCAATAACGGCATTGCAAACAATAAGACCAAAATATATTCAGCAATACGAATAAAGGGCAAGCTCAGATAAAGATGCATTAGAGGCTGTCATGGAAACAATATGGAAATTGAAAGAAGATTATAGTCTTTAGCAATCACATTTTGAACAATTAAAGGAAGACTTGTATAATGAAATACAACAAAATGATCACGCTGAGTATTGTAGTAACGATTACCTGTCGAATGGAGATTGAAACAGTCTATCATAAAAGTGATTCACTTTATAAAGGGTTCATTGCAAGAAATGAACCCAGTTTGGTCTTGGCTTATGTACGTATTACCAATTATAATTCTTACAATGACTACCTCGACTCTATGGATGTTTCTGAAGGAAGAAGGCCATTCAGCTAAGGCTGGTTTGATCACATCGAGCTTGTTATTGACAACATCATTTGATGATACCTGCCACTTACTAAATAATGATTTTTAATACCAGGTTTAAAAGCAGTGCATAGTGTTTTGAAATCAGATGCTTGTAGAGTTAGAGCTACAATAGCAGAGCGATCTAAGTTTTCATTACCTTTAATACCAATATAGCTGGGTAACCAGCATTATGCCATATTGTGAGAGGTACACAGCTTGGTATATTTGATAAGAAAATTTGGTTAATAAAGGGTTTTCCAACTTTCTATTGTGTAGTGACGGAAGAACTGATTGGTTTCGAAATATTTCAGCAAGGTCTATTGCCCTAATTTCAGCTGAAAATATCAATGGACCGTTTGCCAAGCGAACTTGTGTAGTGCGTTATCTAGCTACTAATGAAGGCTGCAGCAGCTTTTTGTCATCCTTTGAACCGTCAGTGTAAATTCTTTTGTAGTTCCTAACTACGGAGATAAATTCCTTATACTCTGGGTTGTTTAAGAATCCAGGGAGGTGTTACAGAAACAAAATACTGTTAGATTCTTGATATGTCAATTTTGTACTGTCAAAGCTTCAGAGGTATTCTAATGTCAAAGGTAGGTAAAGTATTTTGTTTAGTTAGTATAATGTTTTGTATTTGTGATGAAAACAGACAAAAAGGCATGGTTCAAAAGGGTTGGATCTTAATTTAATGCATATTGTACAGATACTTTATCTCTACAATGTGATTGAGGTGGTTCGCTTGCTACAGCCAAAAGGTTTCTACATAAGGAAGTCATAAATGCTGTCAAAGCGAGTCGTATTGCTTGATTTTGAAATGGGTCAAGCATCTAAAAGTGTATGAACATCTGGCTGAACCATAAACAATACGACCCTAATCCAGTTTGGATCAACTTAAGGTTCTATACAGGCTAAGGATGATGATGACTTTTCTATCAGCACCCCAGTTAGTGTGCGCTACTACTTTGAGTAAATCAAGAGGGATTTGAATCATTTAGTATTCAATGTGTGGAATGAACGTGAGTTTTCTGGTCAAATACAATCTCTTAAACTTTTTTCTTCAACAACCGGTATAGGTTTTCCGTCCAGCGTGAGTTTAGTTTTATTGTGCTGTCTTTATAGCGGATTGAAAACATGTATGCATACCCTTTTTTGAGAATTTAAACAAAATTGATAGTGGTTCAATTTTTCTCTTCCTCGTACACATCAGAGAGTTTGGAACCTATTCGTATCAAGAATTCTCTGTTTGAAAGAAATTTCAATATAAAAGCAAACATACGGGCTTTTATACCCTAATCGTCCGATTAATTTATTATTCCGTACTTCCAAGTTGTACCATAGGCCTATTCCAAATCGAAGAAAGCAGCTACTAAGTGTTGTTCCTTGATAAGTCAACGAGAATGAAAGTTTCTAATCTTACTGTTCTCCAAGTACCAACCAAGCCTTGCATTGATCATTCGTTCCATCGTTTTAAACATACAGCTCGTCAAGGCAATGGGACTGTAGTTGGTATGATCTGTGCTATCATTTCCTGGTTTGGGGAAAGACATTACCGTAGCCTCTTTCCAAAATTTTTGTATATTGCCAGTGGTTCATCAATCATTGAAATTCCAAAGAGCTATTAATGATGGTTCCGGTTGACGTTTCAGAAACTGCTATTGTATTCCGTCAGGCCCAGCGAATGTATCATGGGTCTTGTTCAAATCTTCCATAAGTTTCAAAAGTGAAAACGGTTGATCATGCGTTTCTGAATTATTTTATGTTTTAACTGAATCTTCTTTTGTAGACTTTCAGCATTCGATTATCTGCTGATTAATTCGATTATGAATTGTTTCGTTGTTTGGGTATTTTTTTTTAAAAAAAATAAAAAAATAAACTATGTATACTTGCTATGTTATGTTTGGAGTGGGGTTGTTGATTCCTTACCATTTATTTTTCGGATCGTGTCCATATTTTTTATTAGCGGAACGAGAGTTTAAAGTAGAAATATTTTTTGCATGATGCTCTCTTACATTCTTTAATTGTGCGGGGAACTTTTTCTCGGAATATGTGGTACGAACTTAAATTTTCGGGCGTCGGACGATTGTCAGATTTTCTTCTTGCTTCTCGGCGTTATCTAATGGCTTCTTTAAAGTCTTTAGAGAACCATGGTTTATAAGTTCTGGTAGAGTTAGGTGCAGCCTTGTGGGCGACCATGAGACTGTACAACATCAATGCAAACCTCATCACAGTAATAGAGCACTTGTATGACAAGGCCACCAGTGCAGTATACTTCAATGGCAGCATAGGGGACTGGTTCAGAACGACAGTCGGAGTCAGACAAGGCTGTCTGCTCTCTTCCACACTATTCAACATCTTTCTGGAGAGAATCATGACTAACGCGCTTGAAAAGCATGAAGGGACAGTCAGCATCGGAGGCAGAACAGTCACCAACTTACGTTTTGCCGACGACATTGATGGACTAGCAGGAAATGAACAAGACATAGCTAGCTTAGTAGAGAGCCTCGACAAAAACGCCGCAGCCTACGGCATGGAAATCAGTGCAGAGAAGACTAAATTGATGACTAAGAACACCAAGGGCATCAGTACTGACATCAGGGTCCAAGGTACGAAGCTAGAAACAGTCTACAGCTTCAAGTATTTGGGGGCAATTGTAACAGATGAAGGATCAAAGCCTGAAGTACTCTCCAGGATTGCGCAGACAACAGCAGCGCTGACAAAACTGAAGCCCATCTGGAACGACAAGAACATCGCACTCAGTTCAAAGGTCAGACTGATGCACTCACTGGTTATCTCCATATTTCTCTACGTCTGTGAATCATGGACCATAACAGCTGACTTAGAGAAAAGGATACAAGCCACAGAGATGAGATGCTTCCGAAAGATCCTCGGCGTCTCATACAAAGACCGTGTCACCAATGAAGAAATACGGCAAAGGATCAGACAAGCCATTGGGCCTCACGAAGACCTCCTGAGCACAGTGAAAAAACATAAACTGCAGTGGTATGGGCATGTCTCACGATCATCAGGACTTGCCAATACAATCCTGCAAGGCACTGTACAAGGAAGAAGAAAGAGAGGCAGGCAGAGAAAGGGGTGGGAAGACAACATTCGAGAGTGGACAGGCTTGACATTGAGTGACTCAATGAGAAAGACGGAAAACCGAGAGGAATGGAGGAAGCTGATTGTTCGGTCTTGTGTGGTGCCCCAACGGTCTACCAGACTACGGGACTGATGCTGATGATGATGATGCTGAGAGTTAGGTGAGGACATGGGAACAGTTTCGTCTACAGTCTAGAGCAAAATAGATTTAAAATATTGAACATATCATTGACGTTAAAACTGTATCTTTGTTAAGACTAGTTTTGCAAAGTTGATCAAACTTTGCTCAGTCGGCCTTCTTTAAATTCCAGTACGGTATTGGCACATCGATGGTACATATATTGTTATTTAGAGATATTGGCAAGTGGTCAATGCTTTGAAGGTCATCAACGACCTTCCAATCATAATTTAAAAGCAGAGAAGGAGAACAAATTGTCATATTTATGCCTTATGTAGATAGGATGCCGATTTGGTGTTATTAGACACATATCGTGTCTGGAAATTAGGTCTTTCTTTTCCCTCTGTCAGGTTTAGATATATCGATCCAAATTAATTGTTTTGGGAATATATTTCTCCGAGTGGGATGAGCAGCTGCTGAATGAAGTTGTCTAGCTCATTTGGATGCAGGTTGGTATTCGGTGGTATATAAATGGAATAAAGTAATCATGCGATGAAGAGTGACGTTTATAGCATTTGTTTATACATTTGTGTTTAAGGGAATGTCATGATAAAGAGCTGTATTTTTGCACACCTCCTGAGGCCTTGACAATATTATTTATAGTAGGTGTTAAGAAATGAGCAATGCGTAAGTGTGATATTGTCCATATATTTTAAACTGTTTCCTGCAGACACAGCTCTGCGTAATCGTTTTCACATAAAAGCAGAAAATTATCATTGCAGTTGATTTTAAATCACCAACAATTCCATTGTACGACGGTGTTCTTCATTATGAATTAAAAGTGGGGATGGTATAATTATTTGGTTGTACCTCTCGCGAAGGAAAAATATACGCTTATTTACCATGAGGGTTTACGAGGTTCCACTTTTTGTTCGTAGGTTTGGAGCCGCCTTAAGTACAGTTTCTTCTGCATCCGTATGCTTAAAGAACCAAACCTATTATGCAGCTTTATAGGATCGTCATACTCCTTGTACTGCCTGTTGAGATTTTATTCCTTTTGTTTGGTGATTTTGGTGGTGGGGTATTATTGAATGTTGACTGTGGTGGTTGTGTTATTTCTTAGGTTGATAATGGGGGACATTTGAAGATAGTACTGCATCGGGTAGACTGGTTTGGGTATGTGCATCATTTGTTATCTTTGGAATGATCTTTACTACAGTTGAGAAGCTTGCGGCATGTAGGAAGGTTCTTGATTCTGCCATTTTTCTGGCCTCTGGGAAAGGGATATTAGATGTGTATTCTGTCCTTTGAATTTCCTTCTCCAGTTTCCATGTTTCGCAGCTATTAGAGTTGGCATGGTGATCTTTGCCACCGATTATAAAATGTGGGCTCTCTTTACACTCTGGTTCATGGGAAGGGTCGCCGTATCGGCCACACACAGGTCTGTTGAAGTTACCCTAATTCTGACACTTGAAACATCGAAGTGGATTTAGTATGTACACCTGAACTTGAGCCTGCCAAAGTCTATCTTTTAATACCTTGGGTACTGATGGCGTATTGAAGGTAGGTATGGTGTTTGTGTCCTGTCAATTTCCTCCAAGTTTGATACGAATTCGACGATTGGCAATGACACCTTAGTTTTTCATGCCTTCGATGATCTATGTGTCGATGACTCTAGCCAAGTCTTGGCACCGAATCACGCCCTTGAGAGTATTCAGTAGAAATTGATTAGGGTAACATTAACGAAAGTCTTAATTTTCTGGATGATTTCCGTCTGTTGTCTTTCATCACACTTCACAAACATGATATCCCGATTTTATCTTTTGCATTCTTTTCGGTGTGCCGAAGAGATCAAGAATAGTGTTTTTCGACTATAAATGGAGTGGAGCAAGCGGTTCAGTTGCATCCTTGACTAAATTACTATGAAATTTGGACATGAATGCACACCATACGGTTCACAATCAGAATCAGATAAAGGTTTTATTGTTGATTTTACATCATATGTTTGTTGTATATTCATCAACCATTCTCACTCATACATTGTGGAGTCCAAGAGCGGGACACGTATCAAGTGCCATGGACAAACCTGGGGTATATAATGCAGGTAAAGATACTTCCCGATTGACACGTTAAGCCACCGCCTTATAGGAAGGCTTTTGAGGTGGGAAAAGAAAAAGGAATAAAAGAGTCAAACGTAATGGCAAGCTTGGTATCAAGAGATACGGAGAAAAGATAAAGAGAAAGTAAGAGACGTTAGTTAAGAAGACTTCCTAGGGCTCGGTGTGTAATGTTATTTAATGTCATACTGTAAAGTTATATTGTCTTAGATTTATGAATTTTGGGTTTAATAATTGATTTCGATTCATGGGGGGGGGGCGTACCTTTGCATAAGTTTGCTATCTGTGTCAATTAAGAAAACATTCCAAAATTCACCAGATATCTCGCATTAGAATGCTATTCATTTTGTCTTTAAATGGTCATGTTTTTCTTAGTGTTCATCTGAGGAACACCAAACACATTCTGTATAAAATAAATATCTTTTTCTGTAGTTACTTGTGTCGTTAAATTAAATATTATGTTTAGTCTCATTATAGAGTTATCTTGTACGACATTAGTAGTTACCAATCTATATCATTCATTGAAAGTTTCCGCTTTTCATCATATTGTTTCTAAGCTTCTTGTAGTACTTTTACATAAGCAACATACTTAATATAGCTCTGTACATTCACCATACACTTGCATACAATTGCTATATATTGGTTACAATCACCATATAATAAGTACACTCACCATATTTTGGGTACAGTTACCGTATACTGTGTACAATGACCTGATATTGTGTACTATTACTATATATTGTGTACAATCACTGTCACGTTTCGCAGTCCACGTATCAGGAAATGTATAAACTTGGATATATTATGACCGCGTTTGATCTGTAAACATAGCCGCAAGCAGTGTTAATTGAGTATGCAAGTCGCCAGCCACCCAGATCATAGAATAGCCACCAGTCAAAGGGCTTGTCGTCCTCACACCCAGACGTTAAAACATGGGTCCAGGGATCAAAAGGGAGCCCGCAGGGTGAACGGGGCGTGTTCTCACCCGCCACGTAGACAGACAAGCGAGAAGACATTGTCAGTAAATTTGATTGGGACCGTCCACAGCGCCATCCAATCGGAATTAAGATGGGGGTGGGAGTAAATCTTAGATCGAAATTTTAGCTTAAACGTGCAGTAAATTTATCAGTATACCTGGGCAGATTATGAGAAGTAGATCTAGCGGGTTTAAGCGAAAGGATACTCCGAGAGAAGCCACTCGTAATTTGGCGGGAATCTTAGGACCAGAATTGTAAGACAAGGAAAAGCTTCGACAAGGTCAGTAAGCTATTTGCTCGATTTTTGCAAAACATTACGGCGTCATAATTGTAAGTATTTGTAGCATGTATACTTAATTACTGGGATTGTTTTAGTATGTAGAATTACCTTGTAGTGTTTCATTTATAAGCGTATTTGAGACATGAATTTGAGTTTACGTAGAGAATTATGTAGATTGCTAGTCCGTCAGAATTAACATTGTAATTCGCTGGTAGGTTACTTCGTAGTAACCAGTACCTTTAGTAATGCGTTATGTTAGAGGTTACGCATGTTTGAATTGGAGTTTAGGAAAATGATTGATGTATGTACGATTAGTTACGATAGATGTGTGAATATATCAGAGCATGGATATTTGAATATTTGTATATTTGGTATGAGTTGTGATGCAAAGATATGCGTCTGATTGTTGTTTATTGGTTTGTGTAATGGAATTATGAGTATGTACTGATGTGAAGCAATTTATTGTTGTATGTATAAGACTAATTAATACCATGCTTTCATCATGTTGTGTTATTATGTTGTGTTTTACCATACAAAAATGTATGCGTATTTCGGTGTGAATGAATGCGTGACCGGTGAAATTTAATAGCCTTATCTGATGATAGGCTGTGTATAGTGTGAGATGTGAGCGCTGAGGAAAATATTGTACCATCCTTGTGTTTTCACAGGAAGCTATTCGGGGACAGAACTTCCGGTGCAAGTTAGTAGTCCCGAGTCTCTAAGAGGGAGACGGAAGTGAGATTGACAGTGCAGTCGGAGTCGACAACGTGCAGTCGACATAGAAAGAGGGATAGAAGGGGGGGAGGAGGAAAGTGGTCTGGAGGAGGAAATAGAGAAGGAGGAGGAGAAGGAACTTGGAGGGAGTCAGGGAGGACGAGAGGGAATTAGGAGATAGAGAGGAGTACACAGATGAGTAGTACACAAGGACAGGTGGAAATCTCTCACACTACGAATCAAATGATGCGATAGGCTAGAAAAGGATCGAGCGGAAGAATTGTATTTGGGAAATTCGAACTATTGATCTTTTAACTGTTATTAAATTGTTATTATTGAACTTCACCCTTTTTGTATCTTGAATCATTTAACCGTCGGCATTGCTGACTGGGGGCTCGGAGCTGTATATCTAACTGTCACTAAATCAACTTCCAACCAAAATCGAGTCTGGGTGGGACTTCTACAATAATTTAAATAAATATTGGAGGCACCCCACCCCCAATACCCCACCACCAAAACCTCACAATGGGGCGACCCTCTACAATCACCATATAATGGGTACAGTCACAATATGAGTACAATCACCATATAATGGGTATCATTGCCATATAATGGGTACAATCACCTTATAAATGGTACACTTGCCATGTAATGAGTACAGTTACCACATAATGGGCACCATTACCATAAAAAGAGTACAGTGACCATGTAATGGGTACCATTACCATGTACTAAGTACAGTGACCATATAATGGGTACCATTACCATATAATATGTACAATCAGCATATAATGAGTACAGTCACCGTATAATAGGTATCATTACCATATAATGGGTACAATCACCATCTGAGTACAGTCACCATGTAATGGGTACCATTACCATATAATGAGTGCAGTCATAATATAATGGGTATCATTACCATATAATGAGTACAATCGCCATATAACGTGTATCATTACCATATAATGGGTATAGTCACCTTATACGTGGTACAAGCACCATACAATGAGTACAGACACCATATAATAGGTAACATTACCATATAATGAGTACAGTCACCATATAATGCGTACCATTACCATATTGTTATGCATATTTAATTTAATTGCTTGTTTGTTAGTTTTAAATTTTTTAATTCCATTACATGTTATTGTAAAGTAACTTTGTTTACTGGATTTGACATTATCCAGAATTTGAGTTCAGTTCTGTTTGACCTGACTGTTACTTTTTTATTTCATGGATAAACAACTAACAATAGAAACAATGCATCTAGTTGCTGACCTCGTTTCAGAATCAGTGACAGTTTTGGTAAACAACTTTTTTAATTTATTTTTTTATATTTCTCAGAGTAAGAATCATTAAGTTAAGTCAAGGTCATACCTGGATTACGTGACGAGTTACAAACTTCTATTTTTTCCAGATGAATGAACTTTTCACACTCATCCGGGAATCTGTTTTGCGTCTTGATTAGCGTATAACTGTTGTTTTTAATAGAAGTTTGTTAGTCGGGCTTCAAACAATTAGCACTTTAAGTTGTTATTATGTTGTGCCCAGTTTGGGTTGAAATATTTATTTTCTTCAAATTATTGAATTCAAGTGATTCTTTTCCATGGAAATACATATGTGCTCTGACAAAATTCTTCGATAAAGACATTTATTGGAAATTATACCGAATTCAAAACTGGAATAATATTTTCTGTGATTCAACAAAGGACTATTGACACAGCAGCACTTCCCTGACCATAACAGACGTCATTGCCTTCCATTTTGGATTGCATCGGGGCTCGAACTCATTTTCATTCAGAACTTTTTATTTCGAGGACTTCTATTTTTGATTCTTGGATTATTTTTGGATTTAATTCGTAAAACCGTAAGTTCTTTTTCCTTAATTTTTTGACTTTGTATTCTATTATAATAAATTATTTGTTACATTTTGCAAAGCTTGTTGTATTCACTCTTTTCTGTTACTTATTTTAAGAGCATAATGAGTACTGTCACCAGATAATGGGTACAATCACCATATAATATGTACAATTACCATATAATGGCTTGGTTAATATTGTTGTCTTATTATAAAACGATGTAATAATATAGTTAGTTACGATTGTTATCCGTGCTAAGGACATATCCTCTGGAAGTTAAAAATTATTTCGTTCGGATGGCACATATATTTGCATTCGTTGACAATAATGTAGGCACTAAAGGCTTTGTACATTTTTGTCCCAGTCAGATTTCTTCTCTAATGGAGATAAATCAAACTCAATAGCAATTAAGTTTTTTTTTTGTGCAAAAGAATTATTTTGAAATTAGTCTCCTTAATATATTGGTACGTATAAATCAAATTCTAAAATCCCGCCTAAAATTTCTACATCTTTGCAAGACATTAAATGTTCAAAGATTACCTCAATGTATTGTTTGCTTTCCCATTGTAACAATGTTACAGGCACTAATTGGAACACTGCACGAGCATATAAATTATTACTCTTAGATACATGATGAATATCCTCGACTAATCGTATTCTCCAACTTCGACACAGTTATCGTTCGAATATTTACAATTTGCTTTAATATATAGCAATTTCTAGTGAAGTTAAATGCAGAATAATGTTTATAATTTTTCATGTATACAGTTCTAAGTTCTTTAAAATGGCCCATACTGTTTCCTAATTTCTGAACCTACGAGATTTGAATAAAATGACTATTTAATTTTGTCATGATTCAACCAAGTAAATAAGATGCTTACTTGGTTTGAGTTTATGACAAGAGGTTTTCCTTTGGAAAATCTATTGTGTCTTAGGTCAACTGAAATTATTTTTTTTATACAAGATTTAGTAAACAATTATCCATTCGCAATTTAGGATCATTATTTGGAATCATTTATAGCTGTGTTCAGATATAATTTGAGAATAATTCATTAAAATTACAAAGAGCTCATTAACTTTATCGACTAAGACACTGCTTTGTGATTACTGAAAACTCATTAAAAGACATTTTGGGACGTATCCTTATTCTAGATCAACACATTCAATTCTAGTGTTACGTCAACACATTCAATTCTAGTGTTACGTCAACACATTCAATTCTAGTGTTAAGTCAGCACATTCAGTGTTATGTATTAAATTCATTTGAAAACATTTTATACTTTTGGATTATTTTTGGTATTACGTTTAGAATTATTTGGGACTTAATTCACAAAACTATAAGTGCCTTTTGAAATGTCACTTTATATCTTAAACATATAAATTATTTCTTGATTATGTTAATAATGTTATCCATTTTTGTTCTTGATACATATCATTCTCTATAAAGCACTCAAAAGTTTTGCATACGCTCTACTCTTTGGAGTACTTAAACGTTTCGTACATACACTTTATAGAAGACTCAAAAATTTCGGACATGTTATACTCTTGTGTACTCAGAACATTTCGTACACATTTATACTTTATAGAGTGCTTAAAGCACGTGGTGCATGTTATACTCTACAGAGTATTCCAAAGATTTTGTACATATTATACACATTTGAGTACTCGTAACATTTCTCTTTTGGCAAAGAAAGTCATTTTCATGAGCAGACAATTCGTTTTATATTTGCTATTGCTGCTACAACAACTGCTAATGCTAATTTTGCTGCTGCTACTAGGTCTGACGCTGATGCTACTAACACTACTACTACTACTACTAATAATAATAATAAGAAGAAGAAGGAGAACAAGAAGAACAAGAAGAAGAAGACGAATATTATTAATAATATTAATAATAATAGAATTTATTTGCTTTACAGGCCACTGGTCCATGATACATATCCATTCAACATGCGTTACAAAAAGATGTTTAAGTGCGTAAAACTAACATCGTATTGGAAGTGTTTTACAAGAAAGTAATCATCATTGCATTTTTCAAGCTGGGTGAGAACCAAATATGTATTGCACAGTAATCACACAAACTAATTTAAAGAGAACACTAAAACCTGCATGGAGTAAGATTTGTGATATTAATCTAGAGTCTTATGTAGCAGGAGTAGACGATAAGACGGTTTCCCTTATCTTTAAGGCTTTTAATATAAAACATTACTAAATTAGTCATCAGAATTTTGCTACTTTCATTTTGTATAAGAGTCCTAAATTTTCTAAGGTTGAATTTTTATATACAAAGGTGGTTGAATATTTTCTTCGTAACTTCCATATAGCGAACAAGCAGTAATACAATGGAATTCATTTTCGATATTAACGTTACAAATTTGACACAATCTTTCTTCGTAAGAAATACTTTCATATCTTCCCTTGTTACGGCTGTATGACAAGTTCCCCACTCTAAGCATAGTGATTGTATCACAAAATTTGCTATCTCCTAACAATTCTAGATATCTTTGACAAGTGAACGCTTTTACCTAAAATATATTCACATCTCTTGCTGAAGAATCTAAGAATCTAATAAATGTATTTTCATCATTTACACAAAAACATTCACAAATCCAAATGTAAATAGAAGCTTTTTAACATTATTAACCCAGCAATCACAGTTCCACCACCACCATCTTGACTGTTGGATATGTGACCGCTGGCATTTTTAGAACTCTTAGCCAATATTTCAAAATACATTTACATCTATTACACTCTTCCTAATTCATTATATACGAATGCATTAGGAGTAGACTTAGATGTATCAAGAACATATTTACAAAATGAGAAATGCGCTTGTTTCATATCACTGGCGTGGTAAAACCTCTAACCTTCATCCCCATAGCTAAGCATCAGTCTTTGAGTGAAACAGACGAAGCAATCCAGCTATAGGTAATCGGTCAAATTGTGAATGACTTAGCTTCACTATATGCATAGCCTTTAGCGCCAGCAATAATGGAGGTTTCTTTTCACATATACCAGGAGGTTTTCTTTTGAAGAAAATATACATCCTAAGTACTTATAATACGATTCAATCGTTACACTTGTATGGCCATAGTACTACTTTTCTTAACTTCTGAGACAGACACCTCTGAAAATGCAACCACTCTTGTAGGTGTTTTTCATATTCACTTTTAATTTCCACTTTAGGCAATATGTGTGCTGCCTGTTAAGCATATTTTACAACAGGCGAGCAGTGTCAGCAAAGACAATTAAATCATGTGCATAGAGCAGCAAATATAGTTCAAAGGATTCTACTATCCCTGTTTTCTTCAGCTTAAAAGGGATTCAAATGGTTCAAAAACTAAAGAAAAGAGTAAATGCAATAAAACACAACCTTGGAGTACGTGCAAAGGACAATTAAGCAAATCGGTAATAAGATTGTTGGACTTAACACATGCTTGTAAATCGTTATTAATTGCCCTAATGATTCTTAACATCTTTCCACTAATATTTTCACTAACTAGACCTTGGTACAGTAGACGTATCTTTATCCTATCAAAGACCTTTTCATAGTCAATAAATACTGCATAGAATCTACCCCTACGTTTTCTTAAATATTTACACCATTAATGTATATAATATAAATATATTATCTGCAATAGAATTAATCCGGCTTTCCCTTTGTCCAGTAATTCGTTTTTGTCCATCCATTAATTTATCCTATTATTCAAAATCGACATAAACACTGCTAAATGCAGGTAGTAGACTACTATAATAATACTAAAAATCCTAATAATAATAATAATAATAATAATAATAATAGATCAGCTTTGTAAATGCGGGGTGCTAAACTATATATATATATATAGTTTCATGTTAGGGGTTTGATGTTTGATATCAAGCAATGACTATAATTGAATGTTTATTAGGCGTACCCCAACATACAGCTCATATCACTGGTTGAAATGCATCTATGTTTTGCGTTTGATTTAGAGTCAGCAGAAGAGTATTAATTTAAATTGTATTGAGCAATCAGTTTGTTAACATAGAGAAAAGAAGCGAGTCTGCATAAAAACGTTTCGAAATTATTTCAACTGTGCAACATGAAAAATGATATAAATTTCGCCAAGGTGATGGAACAGAAACAGTGTCTGTCCAATCATCAATAAGTTTATGAATGTGTCAACATTACCGCTCATTTCTAAGCTCATTTCATTGTAGGTTTCAAGTGAATCGTTATATCCACAAGAGCTCGGATTGTTTTCTTTTAAATGATCATGATAATTTGATACTGCTTTTGCGATGTACGACCCTGTAGGCATGAAATTGTAGTACAAAATGGCTTATGCACACTTTTGCTTAATGAGTTTTTGTTCGATTTCGAAGTTTTATTGCAAAGCGTGATATCATGAAGATTTAAACAAGTTAGGTGATCAACAAACCACAACATTTTAAAGATCTTGCACCAGATGATAGTCTTGATCGAACTAGTGTAGTCATTCCTACAACTTAGGATCATTGTAGTGTCTTCAGATTACGACTAATTTGGTAAACCACATTTTAACACTTCTCATTATTTGTACTGTATTTTGTATACTCTATTATAAATCTTTATCGACTTTAATCAATAAATATAGTTCCTTTTACATGTCTGACTTTCATAATAAATTTCAACAAAACTATGAGCAGAGCCGATTGCATTTATATAAATGGCAACTATAACAAGAGCAGTTGTCTATCAATAGTAAATCTAAGCCTTTCATTTACAATTACAACACACAAAACAAACTCCGAACACACACTCAAACAACCGATAGTGATCCAGGGGTCATAAACAAATATCTGTTGCAAAGAAGGGAGCTACTAAAATTGTATCCGTCTTGCACATTTTTATTGTTTTGACAAGATATCTATCAAGCCTCATGAATTTGGTTTAGGAGATATGGTAACAGACAGAAATATCTGACAGCAGACGAAGAGTAAAATGCTGTGAAAGGGATGCTTGATGACTACATTCAATATCATCAGCAACCGCGTACTAATGTGCAACTCAATCGAGAGTAATAAATTCTCTAATTTCAGCAGTTTTATTATTGGATAATAAATAATCCATGTTTATATACAATAATGCAATCGATGCTATTCATCTTAGTTTAATATTCAGGTATCACATGACAGATGGTAATGAACAATGAATTATTTCAGAAAAAGCAATAAACATGATGAAATAAATTTCTGCACAGACATAATGCACTCACTGCATTTATTTCTAGTTTAACGAACACACAACTTACAATAGTATAGATCCAGATCTTACGTATTAGACTACTGTAGATCTTGTCACCTGTATTCACACTTATGTGCTCCTTGTACACGAGACCATCAGGTATGTTCTTTGTCATAAAGAAGAGTGTTAGTTTTGAATCAAACATTTCTCTGATTATTAAATGGTTTTAATATCTGTTTTTATATTCAATGTCTGTCAAATTTAGTTCAATCAATGTTTTACCACGATT
Organism: Megalonaias nervosa; assembly: GCA_016617855.1. Taxonomy (NCBI): domain Eukaryota; kingdom Metazoa; phylum Mollusca; class Bivalvia; order Unionida; family Unionidae; genus Megalonaias; species Megalonaias nervosa. The sequence continues at coordinate 49,174 of JAECUM010014496.1, forward strand.
AAGCACTCAAAAAATAATTATGGTATGGGATTGGTGCAAATGAAATTATTCACATCCAACAGAGAATTGATTATTGTTGATTGTTTTGAATATTAACCTGACCATATGAAATAAAACGGAAACACAGTTTGTTAGCATAAATCTGTTGTTTTCTGTTGATATGTAATTGGAAACCTTCATGTGGATTAACTATTTTACGATCTCTGCCTTGTCAGGATAATAATTTTTAACACTTACAATCCCCATTGTTGAATGATTGGGATGCTTATCAAAGAAGTAGTGGATTTTGAAAATAGCGCTTGGAATAATCGTGACTTTTAGACCTTATATTCTCAAAGATATATGTTTTATTCCTAACCTGAAAAACGTGTTGGAACCATTTGTTCTGTTTGTTGCATAGGATTACAACACCATTCAATTTATTTTGAGAGCATCAAGATTAGTGTTAATTAAAGGTATCATAGCTGATCTCTCTCTCTCTCTCTCTCTCTCTCTCTCTCTCTCTCTCTCTCTCTCTCTCTCGATCGATCGATCGATCGATCGATCGATACCAGTTCCATCTCTGAAATCATAATAATATGTAACGTCCGTACCAGTGGTTGTCACATTACCAGCTCCCTATCGCAGCATTAGCCAGGTTGTTTAGTACTATGACCAAACGTGTTCTCTCAATCTTGTATTTAAGGAGTGAAGCGTTGTGGATCTGTTTCCTTGTAGTCTTCAATTTGTCTCTGGCAGTTCCTCAATATTTTCGTGTCACATTCGTTCCTATTCTAATCCATTGGGCCAGATAACTTGAGGAAATAGTTACTTCCTGTAAATGCTAAACCGTTAACGTTTACTCTTCCATTCATTATTTCGTAATGGCTACTATTTTATTTAAATGTATTACATTTTGATGCTGCGGACAGTTTGTACCTTGCTGGAGCAACGCCAATACACTTAGAGTTGGAAATGTCACTTTTGAAACAAGTTTAAAATTAAAATAGTATATTGTTCTCTTGCGATTCTATTATACTTCCCAGATTTGACTCCTCTTTATGATTCCTTGTCTATTCTAAACGAAATTCGGTAACCCTTGTGCGGTATGCAAGTCAAAATAAATTTTATGAGATTTAGATGTTATATTGACAAAATTGCATATGGAGCATAATAAAATTTAATTAAGGTTCAGCCACTGTTTGAAGTTTATTTGATAGCCATAGCGAGCAAGAGAACAAGACCCCTTTTTCGGTGACTAAATTTATGTGAGTTCTATCACCTACGTTAACCTCATCCGAATCCTCCTGACTAGTACCAATGCGATAATTGTAAAGCAATATACCTCCTGGCATACGTTTCCTCATTTGATCAAGCTCCTTTTTGGTGTTTTCGATTTTCTATTTGATTTTATCCACAGTGACAAACAATTCAGTTTTGAATGCCTCAATATTTTAGTTTATTTCAGTCTTAAATTTATGAAAGCTACCTCTTAAAACTGTCTTTTTTATTCTTGTATTATTTTAAAAATTTACTCCAGTTTAAGATGTATCTGCAGCTATTGTTTAAATCTTTGCTCTAAATCGTGTAAATCTTTCTGATTTGTTTAATCCGTTTATCTTGTTCGTCAGTGATACTTTCCACCGCACCTACATCAAAGTGACCGCTTCTCTATCAACACACAAAGCATGACTGCTTATTTGTTATTTGTTATAAATTTAAGCTACTGTAGCAGCTTTCATCGTCTTGATTTCATAACATAAATAAAAATGACTATATTGTAGGTTGTTTACACTGATGTAACTGTGCTCACACTAAGATTGTTTCGTTTTGTTCTTGTTATTTTTTTTACCTCAACTATGTGTTTAGTTGCGTTTTGTTAAATTTGTCATTATTTGGCAACTAGGACAATGTATGAGAGTTTGTTGCTCCGATCAGTAATTTGTGGGCTATGTCTTTTCATTAACATTCTAATTTCTTGATTGTTCTTATGACTTGTTATTCAAATCGCTCTGCAAGTGCTCCAGTCGCGATTGTAAAGGGGCCTAATCTTCCGCAGAATGTGAATGCTAATTTTCTCAACCCAACTCTATAAGGCATCTATATCAGTCTTTATTCTTTGTTTGATTTACTGTAAATGTTAAAATTTCGGCAAATCATCCAATGTTTTCCTTAATAATTGTATGATTTGAATAAGACAAGATACAATATATGCCGTCTGTTTAAGTAGGTCCTGAGCTTCTAAAATGTGTGTTCTTTTCTCATCGAACTTATTTTTCAACTCTTTCATTACCAATAATCTTGCATTTTCTCCGATTATTTTTGTACCAATGATTAAAGCTTTACTAGGACCCTGAAGTTGGTGTTTTCCAATCATACTGTACCTTTTTGATTAAAACTCGATTACTTTTTCCATTTTCATCTCAATTGCTGATGTTTAATATGTTAATTGTAACCCGATGTAATTGTTTGTAATTACCTTAAATTTATTTATTAGTCTCTGTAAACAAACTGTTAACCGGGAAAGACTACATTATACACAAATAATTGTCATTAGTAATAGGTATTTAATTGACGTTAGTGATAGGTATTTGGGCTTTAAACTTGGCAAACTGTTTCATATTCAGCAGATGACTATATACTTAACTTGATAGCGGATGCTAACAAACATATGATTACTCAGTTAGAGATCTTTCTTTATTTCGTAAGAGTTATCTTTATAATTATTTTACTCAATTTTTACTGATTTTGTATCACATAATGTACACGTTAACTTGCCGAAGATGAAAATGAACTAGTCACCGCTGATATTTTACCAGTTATTGCTTTGATTATTAATTCGTCAATAAGTTGCAATTTAGTAATAACTGATATTGATATTCATGGTTCAACTCTTCTTCATACAATACCTTTGAAACAAGGGCTATGACTTACGTGGTAAGTGCTAAATTCAGTGAAAATTAATCGAAGAACTATACCAGCATCTGTACCAAATAAGCACAATCTAGCTGCTGAAATACCCATACTATCTGAGACTGTCTCTACATCTCAACATTAACTGTATTAATTGTCCCTCTGAAATTATATCATTATTATTTTCTAGTATTTAATGTCATCGACCAAATAGTGCTTGTACTGCATTTCTACATATCTCATCATTATTTACATTAAAGCTACCCTACTGTGCACCAGTATTGCAAATTAAACCTATATTGGCTAAATGCTAGTTTGATATGAATTAGCGTAAAAAGACTGGAATAAGCTGCCTTAAATATTTTGTCAAAATCTATTGCTATTAACTAATCATTTGTAAACTTCAATAATTACTTTAAATAATATAAAAGACCATTATTTTTTTAATGCAGACTGTTTCATAATGCAAGTAATGTTTCATATATATTATGAGTATACATGTTAATATTGATCCTGATACAGTTTCATTTGGCAGCTAAGTTGTCACACAGGGAACAAAAGTATTTTGCTACAAAAGAAAATGCATAAATGTGTAATTAGAAGAAGCAATTTACAAATATGAGAACGTTTTTTCCTTCTTGTCTATCGTTAAAACTGTACTTTCCGTCGGAACACAAAAACACTGTACATCTTTCTCTCTACTTCAATCATTTCATTTAATTATATGTACATCATCTATTTTTACATGGTCCACAAATCCTGCCTGCATGTACATTAGGTAATTAAGAAACCTTATAAGAGAGACGAACATCTAAGTTGTAAAACTCGTTTCCAGTCCTTTTTTGCCTTGTATGCATATATGTGATCTTTTGGCAATTAAACATGTTTAGATTGATACTAAATGCATCAACAAGAATACAACACACTGTCGCTACTTCCTCGTCGTAGATTGCGTTGATGAGTTAACCTTTTGGTTGTTTGTTAGGTTAACAAACAAATCTATTTATCATTTATATCTTCCTTATCAACAGCCCCTCCTGTAACGGCATCTATTGTAACAAGTGTGGAGAAGGTCACAAAAAAATCAATAAAACCACCAGAAACATTTTAATCATCAAATACTTTTCGAAACACCTTCAAGCATTGCCTCTGTTTTCTTGTTGTCATCTGCATGCTTAAAACAGAAAATACGCATTCAACGCTGACTGAGGCAAACCTAGCATGAATGACATATTTCCGATGAAATATCTAATTTTATTGGATTTAATGTTGTCATATCTCAGATGATTGTTCAGAATATCCATGTTGTCGATTGGACTAGTTTTGATAACGAACGGTGTCACAGTATATATTATAAACATAGAAAACTTATTTGGAAACTGTCCATATCTAGCATTGAGAGATATTTTATAGCTCATTTGACTGACTTATCTGTCATGTTTTTCTAACCATTTATCAGTCAGATTGTTTACGGTTTGTTGACCTCCTATTTGTACACTTCAGTGGCAGGTACTATTCCTCGATAAATGGATCAATGTTTGTCTTCGATAATTTGAGAAGCGTCAATGTGAATTCTACATCTGTGTCCAACTGTTACTGAGCCTTTTTTTGGTGTTTGAGTAGCTGAATAATGGTTGAAGGTAGTGAAGATTTTGAACTGAAAGAAACATGATAATCCTGGATATGAAAATGTTTATGTGTGGACGTTAGATCCTTAATTGATGAGTTCGGAAATTTTGCTGGAAGTTTGCAAGATCATAATAGTGTCAATTTTAATACTAAGTAACAAATAATAAAATAATGACTCATTTACAAGACTAATGAGTAACTACTGTTACACGTATGCTCAAATTTTAGCGATACCAGTTGTGAAGTATATATCATATTTATACACTAAATCGCTAAGTTGATAACTCAACATTATTTAATGCTTTTATCACTTCGCGAAACAGCGAAAACATATTATGAATATTTTTAACGAATGAATAAACGGGCAATTTGCAAATAAACAATTAAATCCTGCTTTATCCCAAAATATAAATGTGACAGGAAGAACGTGGCAAAGTTGTGTGGAAAGTCCAACTGTTGACACTTCTACAATAACGCAAGAATTTCATGATATATCAAATAGGTTTAGAGATGGGGAAAATAGTAGATACTTGGGAAAGACGACTGTCAAATGCACAAGCTAAATTCCGTGGTATCTCTGAAATAGAATATATTATTGAATCATCAGTTACTATTAGACAAACAATACGGGTACCCCACGAAATAGTGACGCAAAATTATATCCCAATGGACCTTTTGGCCTTCAGGTAATATAAACTATAAGCAATGATTTCCACGAAGTAATTAAGATAAAAATTATTCAGCATAGAGGCGAAAAGAGAATTTGAGGCATCTGCAAATGCTGAAAAAGTGGTAAAATCAAAATAGAGTTCATGACATTTGTTATCGAGACGTATTAAAAACAGATACAAAAGTTAAAGCAAACAAAGCAAAGGAAAAGACAGAAATAAAATAGTTGTATTATAAGAACAGATGACATGCATTCAAATCATACTAGCCAAAATGTTTTCAATCGAAACATTTGGGGAACACTTGCAGCAAAAACAATTGTACAAATTAGTTTCAAAAACAAATATTATTATTAGGAAAATTCTATAAAGACCCAATAAAGAAAATGGTCTAAAACAGAGACTGCAAATGGCAATGTCAATAATTGCATTATTTGTACCAAGTTTTCTTGTTCCTACTCAAGATAACCTCCTCTACCTGCTAAAGGTCAATCATGTTTTGAATTGATCAAACAAAGCTTGAAAAGCTTAGTCGATTATTTGTTTGGCTTAGCTAAATGTTCTGCAAAAGGAATACCTGAAGTTATTGATAGTGTGGATAGACTGGGTATATAGACTTGCTGGACAAATTATTGCGTTCCTTTATGAACAAATTATTCTTTGGCCCTGTCCTCGTTAATTGCAGTGGTGGTTAATGCTATTGTTAGGCGTTTCTAAATTGGACATTGAGTACTGCACGATAATAATGTGTATTTCTGAACCTCAGAGACTCTGGTAAGTATCGTAGACCTAACAGTAGGACTATCGTCATCATGGTCATTCTTCTCTACATAATTGTTAATCGCTTTGTCCTCATATTTGTCCTTGAAGTGAAAATGTAAAGAAAGCAACTTACGGTGTTGCAAATTAAATCCAAATAATCCTAGAATTACAGGTACAAGTCCTAATGATTAATGTTCTGAATAAACTTCAGTGGAAAGCCAAATGAAATCCAACTCTGAAAGTGTTGATGTGTCTGTGATGGTTCGTATCGTGGTCATGTACAAAGTATTTTGCTAGATCACAATAATACAATCCAAGAATTAAATCCTTATTTGAAATTTCACTATAAATTCAAGCTTCTGTTTCCAAGAATGCTATTTTTGATGAGCTCTCACTATTTCCGTCGAGTAAATAATTTCAATACGTTCCAGCCCAAATGAATTTCTGGGCACAACAATAATAAACTGATTCTGCTAAGATCATAAAGCACGAATAAATCATTTTCACAGTAACAGCATTATAAAGCCCTCTACCGGACCACAGGTCACGATATGCATTTTCTACAAAAAAAACCCAAACAAACTATTATCTAATGTAAAGTTTCTTTCAAGAAGATTCAAAATGTTAAAATCTTAGTAATAGTTAGAAGACTGTTACCAAAATTATAATATAAAAAGTGTTGTAAACGACAGGTAGACCCGGCAATTCATCGGGAATTCCCAAAGATCTAGACTAAGATGGAGATAAACATGTTTACTACAAAACCAAAATCAATGATTCAGTTAAGATAGAAAATGAACTTGATTTTGAACAAGGTCAAGTCCAACACACGATGTTCATTACCAATAATATATAATGAAATAAATAAATAAATAAATAAATAAATAAATTAATAAATAAATAAAAAATAAACAATGTAAATTAAATATACAGAATATCAGCAATATTGTTACCTGGAAATAAACGCAAAATTTTTGTATTCTGATTTCGCTGACTCCGGTACAGTATCAGGAACAGTTGCTAGTATGTTGTGCCTATCGTATGCCAGTAGTTTATTGTACAACCAGATGTCGTCCTTTCACTGCCCAGATTAATCGATTCCGCCCAAATTTCAGCTGGTTCTGCCAGACTTTAAGACTGCAAGGTGATCTGAACTTTTCTTTGATTCATCACTGTCAAATTTTACAATATCAACACCGTTCAGTAATTTTATGTGACAAATTGAGTTTCTGTGATGTACATGTTTATCTAGCTAAATTCACGTGCTATGTTACATTGGTTAAGGCCACTTTAACAATTCAATGCGTTAAATAAAGTTGGGATTATGTTGTATAATTTGATGTCCATGAGATAGCATAAAAGTAGCGTGGAATCAACGTCGATCCTTTATTTACTGTTATACCACAGTCACGATTGATCCTGTATGGATGACATTCTCTAATTTTGTTTAGTTGCCTTTAATGTTATTATATTAATTCCGTTTATATTGTACACTCTCTGCATCAATAGTAAATTATATTTTTTCCATTTCCTACACCAGCTTTTCTCCTTGGCATTTGTATAATTTTACTATTATTGGTGAGTCTATTTTTCTGGTTATTTGAGTGACTTAGTTTCAGTTAGAATTTGGATGTGTGAAAACCAGTTCTTCAAAACGTATTTATAAGAAGACTATGAAAGGTGCACTATTTTTAATATGTGGTATCAAAAAACTCTTCGCATAGCAGCTGCTGTTTGCTTATGCTTTGGTAATTTTTTGGGGATTCAGCATTTGATGCATATTCAAATGTTCTTTATTTTATCATACAAACGTCTGTCTGAGCGCGAAAAAGTATAGTACCTCAATTGTAACGAGCTTCTAATGGTAAACAGTGCATTAGAAATAAATGGAGTTAGAAAAGGCACATAATCACATTTATATTGATTAGGAGAGTAGAGTGGATGATGATACTACGATCGAACTATCACAGTGAAACAAGAAAATGATAAACATCAAATATGATCAGGCAACTACAATATAGGCAATGTTCTTACAGAAAGAATAAAAACATACTACATTGAAATATATTAAGTTATTCAAGCTTAAAATAAAAGGGAAATGAAATTTACAATGTACAAGATAAATCAAGTCTTTTTACATTGTAAATATCTTTTTCAGGACACGTGACAGTCGAAACATTGACTTCTTTACCCATTGACGGCATTCATTTATTATTAGGCAATGACCTAGATGGAAATCAGGTTGTGGTTAATCCACTTGTAACTGACAAGCCTTCTTTGGTTCAGAAAGTCGATCCTGTTGAAAAAGAATTCTCTGATTCATACCCAGCTTGTGCAGTTGCTAGAGCTATGGTAAAGAAAGGTCTTGAGAATGATGTTGATCAGGAAAGTATTCCTTTAGCTGACACATGTATTGGTCAGGCTTTTGATGAGGTCACTTTTACTCCTCGTTTGGACCAATCAAAAGGTATTGATCACAGTGATCCTCTTTTTTAACTCCTGATTCTCTTTATTCTAATCAGGGTGACAAACGACAATCACTGGTCGTCGTACAGGGAAAAGATTATGAGATCTGTTTGTTTCAAAGGTCATTATTGAAACTGAAGCCACAGAAGTACCTGTCTGTTATTTCATTAAAAATGGGATTCTTATGAAAAAATAAAGACCACCTAACGTACCTGCTGGTAACGAGTGGTCAGTGAACTATCAAATTGTAATTCCAAAATCATATAGATATTAAATTCTTAGTCTGGCCCATGAAACTCCTCTGGCTTGTCATTTATGGATTAAACAGACATATCACAAGATCTTGACTCACTTCAATTAGCCAAAAATTAAAAGTGATGTTTGCAAATACTGTTACACATATCGAATGGTAGGAAAACCCAATTAGACGATACCTAACGCACATCTGCAACCTATTCCTGCATTTGACGAACCATTTAGGAGAATAATGATAGAGTGTGTGGGTCCCGTACCTAAGACCAAGTCAGGTAACCAATACTTGTTGACCATAATGTGTGCATCAACAAGATTCCCAGAGGCAATTCCTTTGATGAATATTAAAACTAAAATAATAGTAAAAGCTTTAATAACGATATTTACTCAATTCGGCCTTCCCAAATCTGTCCAATCTGATCAAGGGTCAAATTTTATTTCTCAAATATTCCAGCAAGTTATGTACGAATTAGGCATCCAACAGTTAAACGTTTTTGCCTATCACCCTGAGACCCAGGGGGCATTAAAAAATTGCATCAAATTTTGAAATATATGATTCGATCATATTGTTTTGCTACAGGTAAATATTGGGATGAAAGCATTCATTTACTATTGTTTGCTGTAAGGGAATCAGTTCAAGAATATGTAGGATTCAGTCCCTTTGAACTAGTTTCTTGACATACTGGGTGTGGACCATTGAAGTTGTTAAAAGATAAACTTCTTTCTAATGAAGATAACGAAATTAATCTTCTCGATTATGATTCCAATTTTAAGTATCCGTTGTTAAGGCTTGTGAGGTTGCAATAACTGCTGGGCACTCAAGTCAGTCAAAAATGAAATTAAGGTATGATAAAAATACAAAGGAAAGGAGTTATCATCCTGGTGATAGAGTTCTGGCTCTCTTGCCGATACCACAAAATCCTCTTCAGGCCAAGTATTATGGTCCTTATACAGCTGAAAAGAAAGTAAATGATTTAAATTATATCATAAATACTCATGGGCGAAAACAAAAACAACTTTGCCATATAAATCTGTTAAAGGAGTATGTTGAGAGAGATAACCAGGTAAATCATGCAATTAATTTAACTGTAGCTGTCCCATACACTGAGGATTTAAGGGAAGGAATGCAATCGGACACTATAGATTGTGGAGGAACAAATCTTCAGAATTCAGAAATTATGAATAATCTGGACCAGAAACTTTCACATTTGCAGCAAGAATAAAAGAATGAACTAAGAAAGTATTGCTTGAATATGACCTGTTATTCCAGATGTTCCTGGAAGACAAAAATAATCTCCCATGACGTTGAAATTGTAAATTCCACACCTGATAAACAACACCCTTACAGGATGAACCCTCTCAAACAGAAATGTTTGAAAAAGAAATTCAGTATTTGCTGGAGAATGATTTCATAGACCTGAGTAAAAGTGACTGGAGTTCACCATGTATACTTGTTCAGATACCAGATAATAATTGAACTGACTATTGAAAGGTGAACAGTGTGACTAAAACAGATTCATTTCCATTACCAAGAATCGATGACTGCATTGATAAAATTGGAAATGCAAAGCATGTCACCAAATTTTAGCTTCTGAAAGGATTTTGGCAAATTCCACTGACGGAAAGGGCAAAGGAAATTTCGGCATTCATGCCTCCAGATAGACTTTATCAATATAAAGAGATGCCGTTTGGGATGAAAGGTTCACCAGGTACTTATCAATGTTTAATGAACATGATTACATCTGGTCTAGATAATTGTATTGCTTACATCGATGATGTCTTCATCTACAACGACACCTGCAAGATGAAAAACAAAAATCAGAGATTATTACGGTGGAGTTCATATTTTCAGGAATACCCTATTGACATCAGGCACATCAAGGAAAAAGTCAATTTAATAGCATATGCACTTTCACGTGGATAGAAATATATTGTTTCATGTATTCTTTGTGCCATTCGTAAGATTTCATCTTGTTTTTGTTTACCACATCTATATTTGATTTATAGTAAAACTAAAGCTTTATTGAGTAAATCTTTATTGTTCTTTATGAGGGTAAGTGTTATGTTTATTTAATTTAAATATTTGTTTGTTAGTTTAATTTTTTTAATATTTCATTACATACTATCGTAATGTAACATTGTATGTTGGACTTGACCTTGTCCAAAATTGAGTTCATTTCTGCTTGACTTGATTGACTTTTTTTATTTATTTTTTTTCATTTTCATTTTATGTAAACAACATATAATAGCTTCATTATTCTCTATGTGTATGAACTTCATATCAGGATTTTTATTCGTGTAAACAAGAAGTAAATATGTTGATTTGGGTCAGGTAATTGGAGTGAATTTTACAGGTTACTGTGTTGTAAATTAAAAGGTATCATTAAATCATTCTAGAAGGTTATTTTCCATTAAGTAATGGTTCTTTTTAGAAAATGCTAATTGTAACCTGAGGTCAAATAGAGAACTATATAATCTTGTGATTGTGGGGATGTGGTCATTCGTGTCTCTGGAAATACAAAAGTGTTCCGATAAAAGTCTTGGATTAAGACATCCACTGGAATTTATAATATATTCAAACCTGGAATTATATTGTGCACTCCATAAGCTATAACGGACACGTCATCGCCTTCAGTTTTGGATCTCTTCGGGACTTGTACTGAGTTTATTCAGGAGTTTAAATTACTAGGACTTGTGTCCGTAA
>JAECUM010014497.1:0-30568 GCA_016617855.1 Megalonaias nervosa
ATATATATATATATATATATATATATATATATATATATATACATACACTCTTCTATTCATAAGCGCTCGAGGGCACTTACCAACCCACTCCCACCTCCCCATCCTTTGGGTTTAAGTATCGATTTCATCTCACAACACTGGTGTTTCCTGTAACAATCGACACCTGATGCGTATGAGTTATTGATTAAATGCGACTAACGAAGAGTGATCGCCTTCCATGATTTTAAAACGATGCATTTCCTTCTCTACGTATACTCATATTTTCTGTCATATTTTATATTTGATATCTATCTTGTTATTTTGATGAATGTCAACATGACTTGATTTTTTCATTCATCAAAGTTGACCGGGAGTAATGACCCGTGGAAAACAGATGGTTAACAAATAAAGACTACTCTTACCTTGAAAGGTGTTGAATGTCAGTAAGTAAAAACAACAGATATAAGTCAGAGAATAAACGATAATTGTTGTAAACTAGTTCAGTACTGCAATTCTTAGAGTTTTATGCTATTAATGCATTTATCGTTGTAAACTGTTGTTATCCGCCACTTTTTTGAAAATATTTTGACATTACTGACCGTGTGAGAGAACAAACGTATAACAGCAGATTCGATAGAGGACGATATGACATTTAGAAGTTCTGGAGTTCTAGAGGTTCACAACGAATGCATTGGAGTGTTAAGGAGACCTTTGTACATCCGTCTTCTATCAGTCCATTGCATAGTAGATTTTTCATTTCATTTCTCAAACAGTCACTGTTTTATTAGCATTACTTCTCTGAATTGGTCACCTACCAGTCTGTAATCTATTGAATTCTTATGCGAACTACGTATCCATGCGTGCAGACTGTGCACTATTGATTTTGGCGCTACACAATTGTTCTCCGCCGCTGCCATTAATGTCGGAAAATAATATCATAATGGCGAATAGCAACTTGCTGGTCTAGGTGCACAGTTCCCCACTGCATGGCGATGTACCAAGTCATTAGACACAAAATATCACTATGTAGGGTCTACATATATGAACATATGACTGAAACCGCGCTTGTTTCTCTTTCGCATTGCATAGTTTATATTGTGATTTTCTGATTTTATAGGCCTTCGAAGCACTCTGTGCATGACGTTGAAATATGGTGGAAGCCCCGCGTCAAACCAATGTGGTCTCTCCTACACTCGACAACGAATGTACGGCTACAACGGCATCTCGAGCAGATTGCTTCAAACAAGAGGATACGTTGTTGTCTCATCCACTGATTAAGTGGTAACATCATCAAAATTATGATGTAATCATTTGCACAACGTCAGAATTGACGTTAGGTTAATATACAACTTAACTGATCCTACAAATTGTTTCCTCACTGTCATAAATTTATAGATGTTATAATTTTATAGATGTGGTTTGGCATGTTTTATTTTCCGTATTATCTCAATTTACGTTAGTCGACGGTTACAGTGCCATTTAGGGCCCCACAATTTTGGATGCATCGTTTATCCCGAGGCCTAAGGTTACATGTTTAAGTTTAACGGAAGGGTTTATCTAAGTAAGGGTAATATTTTATATTTGTGCCCAGTTCTTTAGTTTTACGTTGTTAAAACTTTACATTTAATCGATACGATAGAACCAGTATTGTTCTGACGTACTTTTCAACCATATTCATGCATACTGAGCCCTATTTAGATTTAAACTGCACAGCAATACAAGCCGAACCAAACTATGTGACCAAGACTAGCACATGCTCAGTGATCCGCACGTGTCACACAACTCAAAGTAATACGCTGAGCAAGCTTACAACAAGGATAAAATAAATATCCACACTCGTCAGCAGACGCTATTCTTGTCTTACACAAACACAAATGTTACCTTTATCCCTTGGACTGGTTATTTATTTCACATGCTTTTCTAAGAGGAAAGAAATTAAAAAGTTTATTAAGGCTATGAAAATTTTAATTTTACCTCTAAAATGAACAAGTTTCAGTGTTAACTTTTGAGGTGTACAATGACTTGGAAGTAATGGATGTTAGAGATTTTTGTACGGGGTCACCAATGTATTACATTTGATAATCTCTCCTTTGCAATTTTGTAATCAATAGGAAATAAGTAACTAATTTTTATACATCCTATTTTGGTGGAGGTCATTATGCTATGACGTTATCCGTCTTTCCATTGACTTGTCCTTTTCCGGACAGTAACGTCCGTTGTACCCCACGTACCTTCTCCAAATGTTTTGATAGTTCGAGGTCAGGAAGAAGCCAATCGATTTCGGCGCATAAGGTCAAAGATCTGGGTCACAGTTACTAACCAAAGAAAACGGGTTTCTTAAAAAAACAAACAAAAAACATCATTTCTATGTCACAGACTTGAACCAAACAATCCATTTATGTTATTTGCTGTGAAGTACATCCACATTATGTGTTTTAATGTTCTATTAAATCTTTCAACAACCACAGCTGTACCGTTATTGTGAGTGAGGTACATTTCAATATTGTGTTCATGCAAGCATTTTATTCTCACATATTTCATTATAAAATTCACTACCCTGATCAACAATTAATTTTTCGGGCTTCTTTGCCTTTATGATTGTTTGAAAGGCTTTGGTCGTATTAACTTTAGTTTCTCATGACCTGGTGTGCTACAAATGTATTTACTAAATATATATCCTTTATTCCGTTTAGTCAATGTTGTCATATCAACTAAATCAACTGACAATATAGAACTATTTTGTCCGTTAGTACACGACATTGATTAAATTTTCGTATGGATGGTCTATGCAGCTCATCAGCAAGTCGTGGTTCACTCAACACAAGTTTCAGTTTATCGCTAATAATAGGACTTACAACGAATTGTTTCATTTCATTTTGACTCATTGTTTTGCCGTCATATACGTTTAACTCAACCGACACTTTGGTTGTTTGTCACGTTTGTTAGTAGGATTTTTATCATATCAGTAGTCATGACGCATGCGCATGCCGTCAAGCTGATTGACTGTGGGTCCATTTTCTAACAGATTTCCAGGACTGCAGTATCTGTAAAAAAGCAGCACAGTCCACTCTTTGGCAAAAATGTTATGATTGTCAATGCTAAACCAGCAACCGTGTTTGTTATCTTCAAAATTGTGCACCATAAATTTTTAGATCAAGACCCGGATTTTGTTTTGTATTCATAATATGTTCAATGTCAGTTGTAATTTCCATATAACTCAGATGCCTCCAGCCTACGTGCAATTTGCTGAGGCGGTTGTTTGTTTGCAGACTCTTCTAAGTTTGATCTTTTTGGGTCATGTTAAACTAAATCCAAATTTATTGTATGTTATCTCATGTTATTGTATATTAAATACCGTTGTTTCTTCCTCCTTCGTTTCCTTCTAATAACAGACCAGGACTTGGTGTCTTTGGGTTGACTCAGTGATAGTACCACTAACGGCCGCTAACCCTAATTTAGGAAGAACATTCTCTAACTTAAGTGCTATCATTTGTATAAGTGATTTTATACACGGTAAAATAGCAATAATAAGACCCCCTTGTTACCTTAGTTAATTGGGGTTATATTAACTTCTGTGTAAATATATACTACCCTCTTGCTGCAACAAAGATTTAAAAAATAGCTGTTTTTATTCGCAAGTAAATCTTCTGTCTCAAGATCATCTGGACTGGCAAAAACAATCTTGCAAGGCAAAGTGCGAGGGTGCAGAAGAAGAGGCAGACAGAAAAAGAGGTAGGAAGACAATATTAAGGAGTGGACAGGCATGGGATTTGGAGATTCCCAAAGGGCAGCAGAGAACAGGGAAAGATGGAGAGAATTGGTTGTAAAGTCAACTGTGGTACCCCAACGACCTCTTGCCTCTTGGGTTAATGGATTGATGATAATCTGATGATGAAATCTTCTGTACCACCACAAACTCGTTTTGGTTTTTTCTTTTGGTTCATTTTTTGCTGTAGGCTCTAACAGTGATTTCTTTTGTTGCTGTGTTAAATTTATATTTGTTATTTTAATCACGATCTCATATTATGTCATTATATGACAATATTCCTCATACCATTAATTGCATTCAATGTTATATTCCTATACACAACAGAAACTACATCCATAATATGTTCAGAAGCACCATCGAAATGAAAGTTTCCTTCAAGTTGCCAAGTACTTTTAATATCAGGTGGAGTACTTTTAAACTGTTCACTGTGACGAGATGCACCAAAATGAAAAACTGTATAAACCGCTTGGAAATCAGCTAGGGTCAGTATAATTATATTTATTTTTGTTACATTCAGCAACAACATATATGCACGACTAATATTTTAGTTTTCCTCGGTAAAATTACATATCAATGCTCTTTCATGATATTGAACTGAATTCGTGCGTTCAAATATTTGTCTAACATTTTTATTATCAAAAATATTATTTTGTAATCGTGCTGAATAACTTCCAACGGCGTAGAATGCAAAAATAACAATCTTGGCAATTGTACAGATGCATTCGTAGTTACCCTCCATCTGTTTTATAAAACAGCAGCATTATAATGTTGTCAGTATACATTCAACTTTTTTCAAAATATAATTTCTTCTTTAAACCAAAAGCTTATTTATTTTCATGATCCATTGAAATGCTAAGAGACGGCTCCAATTTGGGCATCCACCAGGATATGTGATCGATACCAAATTTTCTGCAGCTGCAGTTTGCATGTCACAGTTATTTCTCTCCGCTCTATCAATATCAATCAATGTTTAACACCTCTCGTTATAGTGTCTATATCTATCTCTACAATAAATACAACTGAGGTTAATGAGAGCATCATCGTTATTATTTTGTCTCTAGCTATTAGTACACTTTGTTTGGCAAACCCACAATTATAGTCCAATATCCTGATATCAATGTTAAATGCAGTGCTAAAATTTGCTTGAGTTACACGAGTTACATTTGCAACAATAGTTGCAACTGTGATTGCCACGCCATTCTCAAATTCACGTCAGTAGTTGTCACTTTAGGGACAATGGGACCTTAATGTTAAGAAACGGTATATCAAAAAGAGGGACAATGGGAATTTAACATAGGGAAATTTAACATGGGTGGGCCTAAAGTGCGACAGGGGAAGGTTTAACATAGGTTGGGCTTGTCTAGGGACAATAGGAATGGAACAGGAGTGACGTCACGGTACTGGACACTGGCAACAATGTTGCAAGTGGCTGACCTCAGTCGGGTGGAACAGTGTGACAAGGGATTGACCTGAATACACGCTACTCTAGGTAGAGAAAAATACAACATAGAGATATACATAGATATAGAAACATGTATAGAGTCATAGACAGAGACAAACAAACAAATACACAAATATGGCAAGAGAGAATAGTTATCTTTTCGAGGCAATGGAGTGGTCCTAAAAAGGGCCTTTGTTTTTTTTTTGTTTTTTTTTGTTAACATCATTCAGTTAACATAGAGTTTTTTTTTTGTTAACATCATTCAGTTAACATAGAGGGCATCGCACGGATCTTCTTCTCTTCCTCAAAGTTCGTCTGACCTCTGGACCGTAGATTAAGACTCTCTTCAGACAACCTTGTTTCCCCACATAGATTCTTCGTTTCGAAAGGGCCGTCTCGGTGATCTGGGTGATAGCCCATGATGACTTGGCATACATGGGATAGTCTGGGTGGAACAGCATCGACAATAGGAGGGTAGACGATTCTACCTTAGTCCACATCTTGTGACGAGAACAGGTGAAGGGAATGAAGTAAACCGCGGTTATTTATAGTGGAAGAGCGGGTGGAAGCGGATTGAGTCCTTTCACCAATCCTAACACGTGTTACAAAATTCCGTCACAGGGCTGAGTCTGTCTTCCAATCCGAACAGAGCTGCCTGTGCCGTCACATTCCCTATAAAGGTCCGCTAGCGTCTGTGCGCAGTGAATCAATGCGACAGAGTTAGAACATGACGGAAACTAAGAAGACGATAAATTGGGGTGCACCGGCCGTGGCCACGAGATGTGATGGTATAGCAGCGGCTACCAAAAGCAAACACAGTCATACTTCCAGAAGAGAACGATTTTAATTGGAATTTAGTGGATTTTCTCTCTTCTTCGCAAGAATTTGTTCTGGTACCAGAACTATCGCCACCTTCTCCTTCTTTACTGTACGTCGAAGATTTTAAACAGAGGCAGAAAGAAGAATTGGTGAAAGTTTTGCAACAGCAGGAAGAAGCAGAACAAGCTTTTCTCATTCAACATCAACAGCGAGACGAAGAAGAGGCAAGAAGAAAACGACGGAAAGAAGAAGAAGAAGCAGAGAAGAAACAAGGTCTAGGACAGAAGGAGGACAGTGAAAGTCAAACCGTCACGTTACTCTTAGACATTTTGGCAGAGTTAAGGAGTCTGAAACAACTGTATCAGACTTCTTTAATACGACCCAAGAGAAAAAGACCTTCCCGAGCCAAACAGTCCAAACCCGTCCACACACCTACATACCAACCCTAGTGATCTCTACCATCGACAGGAGCAGGTCCAGAAGTAGGCCTTGGCCGTGGCAAAGGGATAAGATAGTTAAAGCTCATTGCTTCTTGTTCCTGAGTTTGTTTTTCTTAAAACAAAACAAACACACAACGATCCTTTTCAAGGCCATCAACCTCTTTCGAAAAGAGACTACTCAATGTTTGCCAAAATAAATTAAAACTCAAATCCCATTTTGCCCTATGATGGACGTGTGTGAGTGCGTGAGTGTAGGTCCTTATCCTAAAAAATCAAAACCAAGAGACACTTATGTTTTTCTTTCTGGTATATTCTTTGGTATATTCTCTGGATCGTCCACCACATCGTATAGTGTGGTGTTGCAAAGAGTGGCAATCGGCGTACAGCCTCCTGCGAGAAAGTCAAGGCGATTCTATCGTGTTTATGGAAGGCATTCCTGGCGAAGACGACGGGATCGTGTCTGACCCCAGTCAAGCCCATCTGGTCATATTCGACGACATGTTAGGAGAAGAAGACGAGGAAGAAATTAAACTGTGGTTTACGCGCAAAGGGCAAATCCCTCACCCTATTTACTCGTGGATTTAAAACCCTCCACCCACGATTATTTGCGATTTCGTACCCATCAGTTTCACCACTGGTGCCAAGATGGAGGGCCTGTCGTGTACACGTCCCCGTCGACTTAACAAAACAAAAATCTCTAAAATCCTCGGACACTTCTGGTCTGTCTCACACATCCTCAACATGACGTCCCTTCAGTCTCATCTTCCCGTCAAATTGATTCGTGCCTTGTACGGCATCAGTCGCGAAAAAAATCCACAAATACGTGCCCGTGTCTTAGAAGCCAATCTCAGAGAAGTCATACGATGGTTTACGGTGACAGCACGTCAATTACTGCAAGGTATCATTCACATTCCACATCAAACCAAACGCTTTTTTGACAGAAACAAAGTAGCCTTGACGCAACTGGCAGATCCTCGCATCGACACTCAAACGAAAAAGCAAATCATTTTGAAACCTGGAGGTAGCGGTTCTCTAGGAGGTGTCATTATTCGCTCCCTCTTAAAATGGGATCCCAATGCCTACAAAGTCGTCCCCAAGAAAAAAAACTCCACTCCCCGACCACAACGGACCCAGATGAAAAAGAGCAGTGGTGTCAAGCCCACGTAACAGCCTCAGAAAAAGAAAAGTCCCCAGAATAAGAAAACGAAAATCCAACAGAAAAGACCCCAGAAAACAGCTTCTACCCGCAAGAGAGGCACTTCGGCAAGGGTGGAACCTCATATCCCCAAACCACGACCTGCAGCGACGGTGACCGCATCTCCAGTAGCCTCAGGTTATTTCACTTCTCCATTGTTGGTGATGCAAGCCAAGCCCAATTTGACACGCGTGCTTCCTAATTTGATGAAACAATGGAAACCCGTGTCTCCAAGAACTTCTTCTCCAGCGGTAACACCCTCCTCCTCCACCTCTTTAGCCGCAGCGGCAGATGCTCACAAAGTACCTGCCCCCAAAATCAAAGTCCAAGAGAGATCGGGCATGTTACAGAGTTTACTGGATTTATCCAAGCAAGAACTGTTCCGATTTAGTCCGTTGCGAACCCCTCCAGGACGCGTGATGCCTGTCATCAAGTTGATACGGCGTAGAGACAATCCATGGATGCCCATTCCACTATAAAAAAGACTTGAGGAAAACGATTAGGATCAGTGTTTTTGTGCTCCTGAACGCCAAAGATGTCCCCTAAAAGAAGTGCACACCATCACCATCGTCGTTCTTCTCTCGAAAAAGGAAAAGGAAAAAGAAAAGGACAGTCTTGTCATCCGAAAAAACGCTTAGCCAAGCATCGACATCTACCCTGAAAAACTCCATCGTGCAAAGAAAAAGAGGAACAACCAAAGCAGAGGATTGTTTGGCGATATAGGAAAAAAAGTCGTCACATTTATGACAAAGCGATAGTCCAAGAGTTCGTCAAAAAAGATTGGTTTTACACACACACACACACACACACACACACACACACACACACACACACACACACACACACACACACACACACACACACACACACACACACACACACACACACACACACACCCTTCGACCTACTCCAAAAAATACGATCAAAGGGCGTGTGCCAAATCACTGACGTCAGTGCATTTTTGGTGTGTGCCCCAGAACCAACAAAGATGTCACCCCCCAGAAGCCATCCCTTTTCTACCCCCAAAGGAAAGAAAAGGAAAGGACTGCCTCCTCGTTTAGACAAACATTGGAACGTGTTGTCCGTCCTGTCCAAAGCCCTTCCACCCAAGCTAAAACAACTCATTCAAATCGCTTCCGAAAATGTCGTCGATACCGTGTGCGAATGTTGCCTGAATGTCTATAAAGGAACGATACCATTTTCTCAACATCAGAAAGAATGCTTAGCCAGGCATCGACACGTTCTTCGCCAAATAGTCCAAAAGAAATTACCCATACGTCAAAAGAAAAGATGTTGGTACAACGCGGAGGATTTCTGTATGCAGCTGTTGTTAGGACCCGTACTCAAAGCCACTTTGGCACCCCTTATTACAGGACTCGTGACGGGAGCTGCTTCACAAATGGGTCAAAGATAAAAAAGGATCAAGAAGATAAGAGAGACTTCTGGGTCAAACGATCTCAGACGTGACCATTGAAATCTGATGGAAGGACGAAAACTGGACCCCGCATTTGCCTCCCAATCATCATTTGACCGAGATGTCCCAGTTGCAACACGAACTGCAATCGTTGGTGGATCGCAGCGATTTGTCAGAAACGGAAAAAATCGCAACGGTACGGTCAACTGTTGCATCGACTTCAAATCTTTCTCAGAGAGCTTTAGACGAAACAGCTCCCCACACTCTGGAAGATTTTAAGACCCTGATGAAAAGTCCATCACCATCACCCACCCACCCCCAGTGACCAAGACAGACGCAGCCCCAAAAATGCCCGAAGAAGAAAAGGCATGAGAAGTCTTTCAAACACCGTCAGCAGCTGCCATCCCTAGAAAGATTTCAGCGTCCTTGTTGACCCCTTCCCCCCCACACCAACGAGAAGAACTTAAAGCTTTTGTTAAAAGGATGATGTCTACATTCCCCGTCAACAGAAGTCAGAAAGAAAGAAGGGAAGCCAGAAATGAATAACGAAAGGAAGGCAAATGTCATCCCATTACCACCACCACGACCACCACTACCCTCGACTTCAACTTCCGTGGCACATTGGACACATAAAGCCGTTTCCAAACCACCACCTCATCCCATACAGAGTAGCGTGGGTGACATATTAAAACAATTCCCGATGGAGAATGTGTTATCCAGCATTTACTACGATCCAGCCCATCCTGCAGGAGTTCAGAAATTGTATCGTGCTGCCAAAACCTGACTGAAAAGTGTCCTTTTACCTCCAGTGCAATGGTGGTTACAAGAACAAGCCACATACACCTTACACAAACCCATTCGACGAAAATTTTCCAGAAGTCGCACCCGATTGGAGGACATCGATCATCAATGGCAAGCCGATTTAGCCGATGTCTCTCATTTGGCCACCTACAGTCGTGCCTACAAATATTTGTTTTGTGTCATCGACGTCGTTTGCAAATTTGCCTGGGTCGTACCATTGACTTCCAAATCGAGCACTGAGTTAGTGTGAGCCTACAACTGGTGTTGAAACATAGTGGTCGTCACCCTCTTCGATGGCAAACCGACAAGGGCACCTAATTTCTGAATCAAGTTTTCCAAAAAGAATTAAAGAAACGAGACATTCATTTTTGCACCACCGAGAATCCCGAAACCAAAGCCAGCATCGTGGAATGTTTTCACTGCACCTTGAAACAAAGCATGTGGAAATATTTTACGCATCAACGCACTCTCAAGTACATCGACGTCTTACTGCATCTGGTCAAAGCGTACAATCAATCTTACCATCGGAGCATCGGATTTGCCCCCCCCCCCAAGAAGTGACTCCCGACAACGAAGTGACTGTCTTTGAGCGCCTGTTTGGTACGTCCTCGACCGTGGCTGTCCCCAAAAAGGTGGATTGTTGACGGCGGGAGATTGGGTGCGCACTGGCAAAACCAAACGCACTTTCGACAAAGGTTACTTACCCAACTGGACCACCAAATTGTTTCGTGTCACTGAATGAGTGCGTGGCCGTCATCCTGACGTCTATAAATTGGAAGACATGAACGGGTAAGTGTTGAAAGGAACGTTTTACTTCCCCGATGTATAATGCGTGACCAAAAAAGAAGACGAAGTGTACGATATCGAAAGCATTCCTGATAGAAGAACCCGTAAAGTGGGAAAACGACGTGTCACAGAAGTCAAAGTACGTTGGAAAGGATATCCTCCCAGTTTTGATTCTTGAATCGACGCTCCGCAAGTCATCTACTATAAAAAGAAGTGACAATCATGCTCTTCAACACAGCCTCAACCACCACCACAGTGACCACTTCTTCACCCAGTTCTTCTGTGCAAGATCTACAAAAACAATCTTTATGGGTGTGGTGTGGAGAACGTGTGCCTTAAACGCAAATGTCTTTTTCTGCTAAATCTTTGTGGTGTATTACGTCATCGGTGCTGCCATTGCCAATTTGAGTTTGCAACAAATAGACAAATAATTGTGGACCATTTTACTGAGCAGTTGCATCGGTTACCTTCTTCCAAATCCTTCCCTGAAATACTGTCTCAACGGGAGTCTTGCGCCCAGCGTCAGGCACCCTTCCAACAGTCACTACCCAAACTACAGCAACAATCCTCTTTTAGACACTCCTCTGATCTCCAGCAACTCCTCGGACAGCAGAACTCTGGAATTATTAATAACCAATTTTACTTAACTTAATTTTGCCCAGTGACAGTTCCATGGATGTGTTTCCCCACAATACTTTGTGCTGTTTCACGGCCAAAGTACCTCAGACCATCCAATAGGACGATGAAGCCCATTGGGAAGTGGCTTTGGTTGAAATCATTCATCCTACACAAATCAAAAACATCATTGAAAATCAAAACATTTTTACGGTCGACGTTCATGACGAGCAAGTACAACAAAACTTGGATGAACGCGTAACTACTGATGACTATGAAAACACAGGACCTCAAAACTAAATGGTTCACCTATCTGTTGACAATTCCTGCAGGCTATTATTTTAGCGGTCAACATCTGGTGAACACGATTGCTGCCAAGTTGAATGCACTGTTTGGTAAAACCTTGGAAAAAACTAAACGGTTTGTCACGATCGAGTACCATAAAGTGGCTCGTCGCCTGCTGATAAAATCTTAGGATGGCAAATTGTTGGCCATTACATTTTGTCCGCATTTGTTTGATATTTTGGGTGGAGACCTCAAGATGATTAAGATTAAAAACAAAATACCAGCCATTACAACCAACTTGGATTTTGCGAAGTATTTTCGATTTCCTGAAGAAGTGAAACAATGATTAAATTTGATCTTTGTGTACTCCGATGTGGTGGAGTACAACGTGGTGGGACACATCTCCGTACCATTACTGCGAGTCATTCCTTTCAAAGTGGATTCTGTCACGTCCGCTGACGAGGAAGGTAGAAACACCTATCACGTTCACCCCGAATTTGTACATCCTCACTATTTACCCGTCAGTAAGTCGTATTTTGACACTGTCAACATTACTATAAAAGGAGATCTGGGACAAAACATTCCATTCACCAAATGGAAAGTTATGGTTAAACTTCATTTCCGAAAACGATTCTCTAACGGCTTGTAAGTCATGTATCCTGTGTACCGAGGGGTAGCTTGACAATAGTTTAGGAGATATACTGAAATCGGCGTTTCGTTCGGTGGACCCCGTTTTGAAACCGATGGTGACACGAGGATTGCACGCCTTGAAAGATGCTGCTTTGACGCAAGGCAAAGAATTTTTCCGAAATGTCATCATCGACAAACAAAACCCCAAAGAAGCTTTCTTGAGAGCAGGCAAAAATGTCTTGCTTCAAACGGGCAAAGACATTTTGGGCTGACGAGAAACTCCTATAAATGCTCTGGATGCTTCTCTGTCAGACATTCCTGCTTCCCTGACAACACAGCAAGGACAAGGCAGAAAGAGACGACGAAGCAACACCTCCAGACGACTTCACACCCCTCAGAACTTGAAAGGCCAAGAAAACAAGAACCGTCCGAGAATTAGACGTTTATGATTATTAAATAACAGAGAGAAAAAATGATGCACCGACTGTCTTGCGAATGTTCCAAGTCGAAACTGGATCTGTTTGCCATCCCACACACTATGAAGACTATGCAAGAATCCCAATGGGTAGAATTGCATCCCATCTACTCTTTGACAACCTCAGCCCCCATCGAATTTGAAATAAAAGGACAGCGTGAAAATTACATCGATCTGAATAACAGTTACTTGTACCTGAAAGTCAAAGTGATGAAGACGGACTACACCGCTCCGGCAGCCGATGCTAGAGTACCTCCCGTCAACAATTTTATGCATTCCTTATTCAGCGAAGTGGATTTGTACTTGAATAGCAAACTGGTAAGTAGCAGCATGGATTCTTACCCTTACCAAGCGTACCAGGAAAAGCTCTTGACGTACAGAAAAGAAGCCAAGAACACCAATCTGGATGCTTGCGTGGTATGGAAACCTGACACAGCCGGCGAGGAGAAGTTTAACGACACAGCCGTGACAGCAGATGATGTTCCTCACACTGTGGGTTTAAACGAGCGTCGAAAGAAAATCCTGCAAGGACGTAGTTTAGAACTGATGGAGCGTTTGCATTTGGTCATGAGGTTGCAAGGAAAGTATTTGCTGACCGGAGTGGATACACGCTTGAGACTGAATCGTAGCAGTACCGTTTTCCATTTGATGGCTAATACCAACGAATACAAAACCATCATCCAAGAAGCCAGACTCTACGTGGGACGCGTGGAAGTGTTACCTGAAGAGTGAAACGACATCAGCCACACTTTGAGCAGAACGACCGCCAAGTATCCGATATGAAGAGTGGAAGTGAAAACTTTCACCAGTGCCACTGGACTCCGATCCAATATCGAAGATCATCTGTTCCAAGTACAGCTACCCGAACGTTTAATCAGTGACATCGTCAGCAACGAAGCACTGAACGGAGCCGTCACTGCAAATCCTTTTCGGTTTAAGCACTACAGAGTGTCCAAGATCGAAGTCAGTCGCGATGGCAAGACCTGGTGTACCAGACCCTTCGAACCTAACGTTACCCAGAAGTGTTACTTGAGATCATACTTATCCCTGTACGAAGCAACGGGAGACCTCGGGACCGACACCAGCCACGGCATTTCGTATGATGATATTGCAGGAGGTTACGATTTGTGGGCTTTTGATTTCACTCCTGACCAAGGCAGCGACGAGGGACATTTCTACCCTATAAAATCTGGTCAACTGCGTGTGGAACTTTAGTTTGCAGAAGCTCTACCCAACAAGGTGAACGTCATCTTGTATGCCGAATTTGATATTTATATAGAAATCAACAGTTTGAGAGAAGTCATTCTAGACTATTAGAAACTATGGAAGACTCTTATCCCTGTTTGAATGGTAGAGAATCTTTGGAAATGAAATGGGAGGATATGGTGGAAGCAGAACCATCCACCAAAAAAGGTAAAGTTGAAGAGGACATGGTTATATCCAGATGGCCAGTACAAGAAGAACATTTAGTCTCCTGTTTTGCTAAACATATGGCGGAAAAACTTACAGCGTTGATCAAGAAAGATTGCTATGGATGTCAAAATGATCATCCCAGTCAAATTCAACACGATAAATGTCTAATGATGAGTCAAGAAGAAAAATTGGACGAGTATCTGGAGGACGCTTGGGGTCTCATCTCGGAAGAAGCAGTGTTGCATCAGTGGTATAAAGACTTGCGTGATCATTCTTGCCCTTCACTGACTGTTCTAGAGATCCATCGCATCGAATCTCTCTTGGCTCAGAGTAAGGAGACAAAGTGCAGAAACAATTACTTGACAGTGATTTTCAAGCAAAATTTCAGGATTGAATTGACGACTTATCACTACATGTGAAAAACAAGAAAAAAATTGGTACCTGGGAACTTTATTACCTTTTGAAAAATAGTTCGTACACCGCTTCTTGGAATCGTCTCGTGTGTGCTAAAGATGAACTTCCTCATCGCAAATTTTGATTCGTATGGATTACCAACTTTGGAAGACGACATCATGGACTTTATGAGAAGAAATGCCCAGACGACTCGCCTCAATAATGTGAAATTACAAGGCACATATTCTATGGTGTGTGGACAATATTGTGTGTATTTTCTTCATCAACGCAGGCTTGGATATCCCTTAGAACATTTAGTGACTTATTTTGATCGTGACTCTTCTATAAACGATGAAAAAGTAGATAGATGGTTTTGAAACCAGTATTTATGTCTTGTCTTTAGCTAGGAAACGTAGTGTACATCATTGGCCCAATGACGTCCATCCGTGGAAGTCTAACTTGACTTCACAACGTTGTGAACCTTGTCAAAAATGTGCTCTTTGATATTGTATAAATTGATGTTCTATGATGTGTTAGTTGTTTGTTGGTTAAATAAACCTGTTATTTTTTTTTAAAAAGTGTTAATGGTTTATTTTAAAAATGAACACTGTGAATATGTGCTCTTTGACTTCTCTCTATCGCTCACCATGAGATAAGCTATAACAGCGTTCCTACCCCAAAATATCGTCGGGATGTTTTCTATCGCGTCCGCACTTGAGCCCTATAAGGCGAGGCGGTCTCCAGTCTGACCTTCCACTGTTGACTCGTCCACCTATGAAGATGTGTTCAAGACTAGCAAAGCTGAACGAAGCCCACGTGAATTTACATCGTGTCAGGCAAAACCTGATACCCAAGCCTGATGAGATTGAAAATGTCAGGATGTTAAAAGTGGCCCAAGAACTGATGGAAGAGGTGTTTAAAGATGAAATCAAGAAATAGCAAGAAGAATGGACTGAGAAGCACAGACTTCAGAAACAGCAGAGAGAGTAGCAACAGCAACAGAAGCAACAACAACAGGAGCCAGACAGAGGTTATGTGGACTACCGTGTGGGCACGGAAAAGCTCTCGTTCTCCTTCCGCAGAAGCAGACCCTATCCTGTGGGAAAGCTTGCAGCCAGACGGGGACGCAAGCTTAGACGATAAGAGATTGACATAACCTCAAGAAAAAACAGCCCTTTTCAGGGTTACTCCCAACAATCTAGAAAAGAGATATTAATCAAATTGCCAATCATATCTTTTTGCGTGTTTGTCTGTAGGTTTAAACACAACAGAAGTGTGCCTATAAACACTTCGTTTCTCAAACTTATAAGATAATGTGTGTTTTTTATAGGTAAGAGTGGTCATAAAAGTGTGTAGGAAAAGTGAACTTGGATGTTTCTTTTATTTCCGCGCGTTTCCATGTTTTGTGGTTATGATATGGGTATTGTTTGTTTTTGTGTAAAGGGATGTTTTCCTTCATGTCCACGCTTAAGACATATAAACGGAGCGTTTTTCAATCTGGCTACCAATCCTTGATTCATCAATTTCAAGAAAAATGAGCAGAATCACTCAGCTTCTTGAAGAGGAGATGGAAAAGCTCCTGTCTCACCTCAGGCTAAGGCCGAGCTGTGCTGTGAAGCCGATGGTGAGGACACCTCCACAAGACCAAGCACCACAGCCTGTACCGCCACTACCACCAAGACCTGTAGTCCCTGAGATACAAAATTGGGAAGAGGAATTTGAGAGGCAGCGCAGAGAATGGGGACCGCAGCGAGACCACCATCTCATCCACGGATCAAGCATAGTAGAAGACAGAGGGAACAAGTCTTCAGAATCTCAGAAACTGAAGATCGGGGTACTAAAGCCAATCAAGTGGCCTCTGCGCTTCCAATCACAACTATGAAATGGGACAATGACTGGAGTAGGTTATGTGTCTGTGGTGCCCGGCCTGGGAGGTGTCACCATTAATCAGGTGTATTTGTAGTTGAAAAAAACCAGCCCTTCTCAGGGCTAACCAGATCTCTAGAAAAGAGAGACTGATCAAGTTGCCAAAATTTGTCTGTCTTTGTGTGCTTGTCTGAAGGTAAAAAAATAGAAGTGTGCCTATAAACACTTCGTTGTGTGTGTGTATGTGTGTGTGTATGTCTGTATGCGTGCGCGTACGTTTGTGTGTGTGTTTGTGTTTGTGTTTGTATGTGTGCGCGTAAGTTTGTGTGTGTGTATTGGTGTTTGTATGCGTGTGCGTACGTTTGTTTGTGTGTGAATTTGTGTTTGTATGCGCACGTACGTTTATGTGTACGTGTGTTTGTGTTTGCGTTTTTCCTTAACAAAAAAAATTGTATCTAAACTAAATAAAATTTGTGAATGTGGAGTAGTGTCACTATAAACATTAACTCCTTTGCTGATGTCATTGTAGGTAATGGTATGTTTTGTATATAAAAAAGTTCCTTCTCCAACTATATATTGATGGAAAGTATAGTGGTTTTGTATAAAATTTTATTTTAGGTTAGCACTCTCATCACTATGGATTGTTTGGTAGGTGATATGGGTAGTTAGTAAGGAGGATGTTTTTCTTCACGTCCGTGCTTGAGACATATAAATTTGAGCGTTCGTCATTTCCGTCATTCAAGATTGAATAAAAAATGGCCAGCAATCACGTAAACAAGATTTTGACATTGCAAGAGGCAGTGGACGATATTGGGATGGTGGAGGAATTTTATATTAGATTGGAGTATGGTGCCTATAGCCTGCACAGACTCAAGATGGAGATTAATAATTTAAAGAGGACAAAGGAAAGGTTGAGAAACCTAATCAAACAGGAACAGGAGGAGAAGGAGGACGAAGATGAAAAGGAACAAATGAGAGCCTGGAATGCTAAGATGGAAAAAGAAGAGGAAAATGAAAAGAGGAAAGAGGAGGAGGAGAAGGAGAAAGAGGAGGATGGAAAGGAAGAGAAGAAAAAGAAGAAGAAAAAGAATATAGTGGAGAAAATAAGATGTTGGTGGCAAAAAGAAGAATTAGAACAATAAGAAGAAAACTCAAAGGCCCTTTTCAGGGCCACTCCATTCTCTCTAAAAGATTTACTCTCTTGCCTAACATTTTTAGTCGATTTTTTTTTGTGTAATAGATTGATGTACATCAATCTATGTTTGTATCCTAAGTCAGTCCCTTGCCACACTCTTCCGCCCGATTGAGGTCAGCCACTTGCAGCATTGTTGCCAGTGTCCAGTACCGTGACGTCACCCCTGTTCCAATCCTATTTTCCCTAGACAAGCCCAACCTATGTTAAACTTTCCCTTGTCCCGTTATAGGCCCACCCATGTTAAATTTCCATTGTCTGTATTTTTGATATACCTTTTTTTAACATTAAGGTCCCATTGTCCCTAAAGTGGCCCCATTCACTACTCACGTCTTCACGGAGCGCAGGTATTTGAATCTGGAAAGTAAAACGTGTTTGTGGCCGATGTTAAAACACTTTTCATAACTTTGGGTTGTTATTTGTTTTCAATATTATTTCCCATAACATTAATTGTATTGCTTGTTCATCTTGACTTGTTACTCCTTCGATAGATTTTTTGCCTATTTTTGGTGCTAATGGTTTCATTTCAGATAGGATATTTGAAACATGTTTAATAGCATCAAACACATTATCAAATATATTACCACTAAAACGTTTTATATTTCCATCAATAATTTTTAATACCTTTGTAAGAGCTTGTATATTGTATAAATTAACTGGGGTGAATTTAGTGTAAACGAATAAAGAACATAACTATTTGTACAATTAATATAATTACAACGTATTAACAGTGTTAATTTACGGCATGTTTGCAGTTGTATTTCCTTCTTTTCTCCCTTTTCTATAATTCTTGAACCAAGGCCCACTATATTTCGAATGCTGCTATTAATGAAAAAGTAAATTTTGTGATTATATTGTGTTATGTTTATACATTTTAGTCTGTTAAAATTGGGTTGAAATGTTATCGCTTCGGGGTTTGACCCATTACCCATTACTTGATAATATCTTTCTTTATGGTGTTCTTTATATCAACTGTATTATATGCTTCAGGTGGTACTATTATATCAGGCCATTTGGTAACATCACGGTATCAAATATCATTATTTACTGAGGTTATATTAAAACATCTCTAGCACACTGTTGAGCTTATCAGTGTTATAAGTTTTATTGGTATTAAAGAGTATTGATGTTCGCAGACCCACAATAACCTTGTGACTTACACCATAAGTTGCATTTTCAGAATTTAAGTGTTGTGTAAAATACCATTGTTATATGATATAAATGTACCATATATATTGCAGCTGTAATTAATGGCATCGTCCCTAGAGATGCCGTGCCGCCCACCAAAGATGTTTTCAACATAATTGATTATATAACAATGTGTTTTTCATCAACATATGTTTTTTTGATTTACCAAGTCAGCATTATTAGAAGCTTTTAGTTTTACAAGTATCTTATGTACTTGTCATGGAATCGACACTTTTCGTTTCAAAATCTTGTGTTACTGTAATTTCGATATTTAGGATAATTATGTTAAAATATTCTTTGGTGGATGCATATTTATCTGATCTGATTCAAATGTGTTATATATTTTTAAAATCCATATTTTACATTCGAGAAAAAAAGTTTTGCACTAATAAGCGTATCCGAAACTGAAAACATAATAGCAACATTTCGTTTTTCATTGTCATATCTAATAACATTTACCAAGCTTAACGTTACATTTTCCCCAGGTCCAATATCAGACCAAGCAATATGTACAAATGCCTCCTTGTCCCTTGACATTTTCAGTTGACTAGTCCAATATCAGACAAAACAACAGGACAACTGTGTCATTGTCCCTTAACATGTCTAGTTTACCAGTTCAGTATCAGACCAAGCAATACTTACAGCTGAGTCCTTGTCCCTTGACATCTCCAGTTCAACAGTATAACATCAGACCAAGCAAAACGTACAACTGCGTCCTTGTTCCTTGACATCTCTAGCTTACCAGTCCAATATCAGACCAAGCAATACGTACAACTTTGTCCTTGTCCCTTGACATCTCGATTTTACCATTCCAATATCAGACCAAGCAATACGTACAACTGCGTGCTTCTTCCTATACATGTTCAGTTTACTAGTAATTATGTTGTCTATTTTTTAACAAATAAATATCGTCTTATTTCTGACATTGTTCATCAGCTCTTTGGAACTGGTTGAAAATATGATAAGATATTGAAATTATTAAGTACTTTTTTATTAGTAACATAATCTGCTAATGTCTTTCATTTAATATTATAATATATTTTCAAAACGGATATATTTATAATGATATAAAATGGAAACGTGAAATATTAAATGAAAAATGATTAATTGAACTTAAAGATTTTGCTACACAAGAATTTGATAAAAGGTATCCTCTGGTAGGCTAATTTGCATACAGTAAATTTAGTTTTAGTATTCTGTGTCTGATTGCCACTTATAACATTCCACAACATACATAATCCATATTT
Source organism: Megalonaias nervosa (assembly GCA_016617855.1). NCBI lineage: Eukaryota > Metazoa > Mollusca > Bivalvia > Unionida > Unionidae > Megalonaias > Megalonaias nervosa. Next base: position 19,949 of record JAECUM010014497.1, read on the forward strand.
AGGTAAGATAGATGAATACAGAAAGGCAGAATAAAATATATTACACACATCATGCAATGGAACGTTTGAAAGTCTATAGTAATAAAATTATTAACCGGCAAACAATTGTGAGATTTGGCATTATCATAGTTTGGATGCTGATATTGAAAATGTAACTTATAAATATAAAGAGGAAATATCAGAAAAAAAAATGAGTTTAAAACGAAAATTATCAAATTGTATAGAGAATATGTTATTAAACTCAAATATAAATTTTCAACTAATAATGAATAATATTCATAAAATATTCCAATTATGATTTAATTTAATGAATCATCGTAGTTCGAATTATCATTGTACAACGGAAATTTGAAAATTAAAAAGAATATTTTCTAAAGTAGACTCTTTTCCAACACCCAACGTTGATTGTCTGCACCCTCTATCTACTCATTATAAGAGAATTCTTTTGGTACAAATTTTTATTTTATTAATATGTAAGCACATATATATTATATTATACAAGTTCGCAATTTCTGGAGTGATATTTGTATGAAATTATTATGTCGGTCAATATGTGTTAAGTTTTAAACAGCCTGTCTGCAAATATTACTTTTACCTGATGAATGGGTAAATCAAGAGCTTTTAAACAAACTAAACTGCTAAATCTTGAAGGTATCATTTTGTCTTTGAGTTTTACTTAATGCCAAGTTCTTGTATATTGCACAAGTCGCCTCCTTGTGCAGGTATTACTTTTATCCCATTATCGCTTAAGTAATCGTTTTCTCAAGCAATAAATTTGCCTGTTTAATAACGTATTCCATCTATTTCATTAAAATTTAGGTAAAGTTCTGATAATTCGCGAAAATGTGAAATATTAAATTGATTAATTTTTCTCTTTCCTGCACGTAGTATTGGATCTGATTACTAGGGTATGGGGTAGGTCAGTTTGTACAGTTTGTACAGTTTCATACTTTGAATCAAAGGATCGGCGGAACTTAGATCCCATTTATGTTATCTGGTTTGAGCCATAAATAAATAAATATATTTATATATATACTCTAGGAAAGACATATCAGTTTAGATTTTAGATATTTAGTTTATTCCCGGTAAATTATTTAGTGCATTTACTTGTTACTATCATTAAATTATATACTATATAATTAAACAATATTGTACAAACGTAATGGATCTGTGCAACAGAATCAAACATGATAAACGCTATCAAAAATGTATATAAGGAGGCAGATAAAGACCATAGAGTAAATATGCAGAAAAAAATGTTATAAAGTTAAGATTTAATCTAATAATTATCGACTGCACAAAAATGTGTCATGTTGTACAGATAATTAAAACGTTATGACAACATTTGAATGACAGACCTTAATCTAATTTTTAAAGCTATGAGATTATATTCCAGATTCATCGAACGATATTTCTAAATCTGAACACTTAAATCATTAAATATATATTAATATTTAGGGTTTGGGAAAATGGATTAACAAAATCAAAATTTCTTAGGATTAAATAAAATATAATATTGATTTGATGCCGATATCAGAAAATGAAAAACATTATCATGTGTTAATTGAAAATATTGCAAAACTACAAAAGAAACAACAGCAAACATCATGATACCAAACATATATTTAAGACATGTTTAAACATTTTCAGTAATGAAGAACTTTTAGAATCGTTGATTCTGATGGAATGGACTCGAAAGGACAAAGTGCATTTTTACTCGAGAAAGGTAAAATATTGTAATGTTTCACAGTTAAAAATAGGCAGATGAACGTGCCATTTAATATGTATGCAGATTTTCAAACTTTAAGTCAAATAATAATAATGTGGAAAATACTGAACAAATTGCTGAGCTGCGTCAATGTTGGTCTTCAGATATTGTTTCTAAACGTGATGGAAGTGATATGAGTCATGTATCATACGAGGGAATAAATGCTGGTAAATAAAAAGATAATGTTGATGAAGTTTCAATATACTGTACACATTACTGAGCAGACCCCATGTGGTTGTTCATATATTGATGTTAAATGTGATTGTACTATATCGAACAGATTATTGCTTCGTAGAGAGTATGGTGCTGGAAAAAATGTTCTTCGCAAAATATCCCCATATAAGACTAAAGTTCCTGTGATATTCCATAATTAAAGGGGATACAATAGGTATTTAATGATGACTGGAATTCCTCGAATGCGAAAATGGCATGCATATATAACAATCTGGACAAATATCATCATCATCATCATCATCATCATCATCATCATCATCAATCCCTTAACCCAAGAGACCGTTGGGGCACCACAGTTGACTTTACAATCAATTCTCTCCATCTTTCCCTCTCCATCTTTCTCTAAATCCCATGCCTATGCACTCCTTAATATTGTCTTCCCACCTCTTTTTCTGTCTGCCTATTCTTCTGCACCTTCGCACTTTGCCTTGCAAGATTGTTTTTGCCAGTCCAGATGATTTTGAGACATGACTGTACCACTTCAGTTTGCGCTTTTTTACAGTGGTCAAGAGGTCTTTATAGGATCAGATGGCTCGTTGAATCCTGTTGTGGACTTATTCGTTGGTTACATGGTCAATGTATGAGATGCCTAAGATCTTGCGGTAACATCTGATTTCGAAGGTTTGAATCCTTCTTTGTAGATCTGATGTGAGCGTCCATGTTTCACAAACATACAGAAAGATAGATTTGACAATCGAGCGCATCAGCCTTATTTTGGAACCAAAAGCAATGTTGGTATCTTTCCATATTGGTCTCAATCTTGTTATTGCTGCTGTTGTCTGGGCAATCCTGGAAAATAGTTCTGGTTTGGAGCCCTCGTCTGTGATAATTGATCCCAAGTACTTGAAGCTTGTGACTCTTTCCAGCTTCTGTCCACTTACCTTTATTTTCTGCACTGATGCCACTGGTGTCATCAGTTTTGGTTTTTTCGGCGCTAATCTCCATACCATATGGTGTGGAGATTGTGTCGAGGCGCTCAACCAAGTCAGCCAGTTCTTTTTCATCTCCTGCTAAACCATCAATATAATCTGCGAAGCGAAGGTTGGTGACTGTTCTTCCTCCGATACTGGCAGTGATCTTGTGGTCATGCAAGGCATCCTCCATGATCCTTTCCAGCAAAATGTTGAAGAGTGTAGGTGACAGTATGCATCCCTGTCTGACTCCAACTGTTGTTCGAAACCAATCTCCTCAGCTGCCATTGATGAGGACAGCACTGGTGACTTTGTCATAGAGGTGCTCAACAACCTGCGCCAGGTCTGAGCTGATGTTGTACTTCCTCATAGTTGCCCATAAGGCTGCATGCCATACCCTATCAAAGGCCTTTTTGAAATCTATAAAGACGTGGTATAGATTCTGCTGATACTGAAGATATTTCTCGCAAAGGAGTCTGAGATTGAAGATGTGTTCTGTGGTACTCCTTCATGCTCGGATGCGTGCCTGCTTTTCCGCAATAATTTTCTCTGCTTGAGACTTTAGTCTGTTGAGAATTATCTTCAGCATGACATTGCTCGGGTGACTGATCAAACTGATGGTTCTGTAGTTTTGGCATAGTTGTTGGTTTCCTTTCTTGGGGAGCACAATGACCAAGGACTGAATCCATGTGGTTGGCCATTCTCCTGTCTGCCATATCTTGTTGCAGATTGTTGTCAGTACTGTGACTATCTCTTCTCCTCCTGCTTGAATGAGCTCTGCTGGTATGTTGTCAATTCTTTCCTGACTTTCTTTTCTTTAGTGACCTAACTGCAATTTCTACTTCTTCACGAAGAATGGGGTTGTCATCAATTTATTCTGCCTGAGGGCAGTTTAGTACTGCTCGATCTCCTTGGGTCTTATGATTGTACAATTCTGAGCAGTATTCTGTCCATTGCTTGAGGATCTCTTGATCTTCTCTGAGGCATTTTCCTGATTTGTTTTGGATGGTGACAGTTTTCCCTTGTTAATGGGTTGTGAGATCTTTCACCAGTTGATATGCCATTTTGCTATCATTTCTACTCAGACTGTCTTCGATTTTGCATCATTGTCTTTCTATCCAGGATTCCTTTGCCTTTTTCATGCTTTTCCTGATCATGTTATTTATCTCTCTGTATTTTCTAGCTCCTTCATGATCTCTTTATCCCTCTTTCAGTTCTCTTCTTTTGTGGCATAGTTCAAGGACATATGTTGTGACCCAAGGTTTCTTTGTTCGACGATATCTGCCAGTGATCTCACTAGCTGTGCTAGTCACAGCTGTGTTGAATGTGGTTGTTAAGGACTCTATGTCGGTGTCTTGGCTGTCCAGGGTTATCAAAGGTGCAAATTTACCACCTATCATTGCTTGGAAAGCTTCTGCGACTTTTGGATCTTTCAATTTTCAAAGATCTAATCTGATTCTTGGTTGGCTAGGCTTTATGACCAGTTTCAGGTGGAGGCAAAACGTTGTCATTAATAAGTCATGGTCACTTCCACTGGAAAACTTCGTGTTCTGGCGATATTCAGTCCTGTGCAGAACCTTTTTTTTTTTCTCACCAAGATGTAGTCAATCTGGTTGTGATATTGTCCATCTGGACTTTGCCAGGTTCATCTTCTAGATGCTTTGTGAAGGCCGAATGTGTTGGCAACTCAAGATTGTTGTAGGCAGCAAACTCCAAGAGCCTGAGTCCTCTTTCATTTGTTTCTGCATTGCAGAAGGGTCCACATGTGCTTTACCAGTTTGTCTGTGAATTAGCTCTCACCTTTACATTCCAGTCTCCTTGTACAAACCGAATGTCCTACTTGTGTGTGTTTTCAATGACATCTTGCAGTTGGTTATAAAACTTCTGCAGTTCGTTGTCATCATAGTTTGATGTAGGTGGATAGTCCTGTATGACTGTGATGTTGAAGGGAGTCGCCCTCAGGCGGATGGTAATGAACCTGCTTGAGACTAGGCAGCAACCCATAATGCTGTTCACAATGCCCTTGTGGACAAGAAATCCAACGCTATGATTGTGTTTGTCCCCTCTTCCGCTGGAGTAGAGCTTATGCCCTTAATCTGTTGTTATTTAGCCAACGTTTTTCCAGTGCACTTCGCAGAGACCAATAATGTTTCAGTTGTACATCTCCAACTCATGTGTAAGTTCTTTCAACTTTCCCACAGCCCTCAGTGTTCTAACGTTCCATGTACCGATGATGATGTTGTCTCTCCCACGGATCTTGGTAGTGGGGGCACCAGTAGCATGCTTTTCACCTCCGTCCTGGTGTGCAGCGGAAGGCGCGGTCATTGTTGACCCGGGCTGCGACCAATCCGGTGTGGAAGAATTGTTCGTTGTCTTCATATGTTGTGTCAAGGGCAAGATACAGCCTGGCGGAGCCCATCCCTCTCCAGACTGGATGACCACAGCCGAAATCCACTGATATAATATGGCGCACCCTGACCCTGAGCACATGGTTGTTGAGCTCACCTTGGAGCCATTCCGCCCTGGCTGTTGACTTCATGGAGGAAGACTTCCGCCCAGTGATGCTCTGCTATCATCACACTATTTTACCCATGGCTGGAAGATTCGTGGGGCCGGAAGCGTCTTATTCCATCCCGTACGGATCCAATGGACCTGTACCACTGCCCATGGACAAATATATGTCATTTAGAACTGACCACGTACAATTTATTGATTCTTTAATATTTCTTAATATCAATTCAGATTAATCAACGTCTAATCTTAAAAAGAAATATTTTTAAATAACAGGTAAATAGACTAATATAGATACAATTGAACTGATAACTAAAAAGGGTGTTTACCCATATAATTCGTTTGATTGTTTTTACTAATCTGAAGAAACTAAAATACCATAGTAGAGCGCATTTTACTAATTGCTATGTAAATCAGAAATATCAAATGAAGATTATGCATAGGTACAAAACAGTTGAGATGTCTGTAGAATAAGTTACCTTGGTGAACATCATGACCTTTATCTAAAAGCCGACGTTCTGTTACTTGCTGATGTTCATAAACAGTTTAGAAATACGTCACTCAAACATTGTGGGTGAGATCCAGCACGTTAATTCATATATTTATATGCAGTTGTTTATACATAAGGATTTATAGGCTGCATTTCAATGGTATCAACAAAATTTGCTAATCCGGTGGTTAGTGATTATGATACAAATAGCTGGAATATATAAGATAAGATAAGAAGATAAGAATTCTTTATTTCAGACTACATAGTCCATACATCTAAATTATATAAATTATATACAGATCCTAACAATTTGCATGAATGGGCAATGATGCAAGCTTTCGAATTACTGAATTTAAGGAAATATCGGTGGATAGATTACCGAATGACATTCCAGATGACTAAAAAAGGTTATTTATTGGAAGTTGCTATAGATTACACTAAAAATCTACATGTTGTACATACTTGTTATCTATTAACATCCGACGTTTTAAAGTTAACAAAGAATGGTTAAATAATTGTTAGGTTAAATTAGATCAATATTTTTGGAGGATAATTCAATTGATTCTGATAAATTAGCACCATATTTAATGAGTATGTGTAAATGTAACATTAGATTCAAGCCTTGACATTTAAGTAGCAAAGGTTTATAGAGTACTATAGACTGGATATATTCATACAGCTAATCAAAGACTAATCTCAGATCCCACTATACATATGAACTGGCGAAAGTCTTTTGTTTTTCAAGTTAGCGAATAAATCAGTATTTGGTAAAACTATGGAAAATTTATGAAAAAGGGTTAATATTAAATTAGTAACACCAGCCGAAATTGATAAAATAAAATAATTGGTTATCAACCATAACTTTGTAATAAGAAAAATATTTATTGACTAATTAATAGCTTTCGATAGGCATAAATCTAAATTAGCACAAAATTGATATGTATACATGCCAAAGAGTGTAGCAGATTTAAGTAAATTAAATATTTATTACTTTTATGATAATTACTTAACACTTAAATCTTGCAAAAATGCCGAATTATTACATAGGAACACGGATGGTGTTTTATTGGAATTTAAAACAGGAAATATTTAGAATGATATGATTTATGATAAAGCTGATTACCCAAGTGATCAGCTTTCATATAATAAAATTGAAGAGAAATTTAAGGATGAATTCATTGTCCTGGGCTCAATTGTCATCCAAGTAATGACTAGTATAGGGAAGTTCCCCACGCAATGCAACCTCAGCATCCTGGGCTCCTCTATCGTCCAAGCAATTATTGTCCCAGGGAAGTTCCCTATCCAATGCAACCACATTATCCTGGGCTCCTTTATCGTCCAAGCAATGACTAATCCAGGGAAGTTCTCCACAAAATGCAACCTCAATATCCTGGGTTCCCCTATCTTCCAAGTTATGGAAGTTCCCACACAATGCAACCTCAGTAGTATGGGATCCTCTGTCGTTCAAAACAATTACTGGTCCAAGAATGGTTCGCTGTATTAGTCTGTGTATTTGTCTAACTGTCTATGTAAACTTAAGTGTTTAAATGCCTGTATTAGCATTTATATGAATACGCGTCATTTATATTAAATGATACATCGTTCATGGTACGTGGCATGACCCTAATTTTGGAACTGTAATATGTCTCGTTAATAACAGGTTATAAAAATAATTCATATTTAATCAGACAAAGGTAAGAGTGACATAATCCAAGAAGAGATTAAAATACAATCATTCGTTGAAATAAATAAAACAAGGACTGGTCAAACAGTAGCTGAAGTCAAACGTAGAATTTTCGGCATGAAAATTGCCTTTCCAACCTGTTAAATAATCTTGGCCCTGAATAATTTTCCGAATAAAGCCAAAAGCCTGCAGTTGATGGTTATTATCGTGCAGTCTTCCTCATGTAAATGCTATAAGAATTTCGTATGCTAAATATTTTATCATGATTTCATTTGCTCAGTGAAGGTTTCGATAAATTGATATAAAACCTTTTCATTTTCTCTTTTCATCCAACATTTATATTTCCTTTTAGTGTAGTCTTTTACTTCTTCTAATTGGCTAATTATTTGGTCAGAATTTGTGATTAATTGGAAAAATAAAGTACACTTTATAGATCTTCTTTTAATTGTTATTTTGTTTGTTTGTTCATTTAGAAACAAAAAGCAAACTGACATCCATATAATGACACTTCTCGAATAAATAATGATCTATGACTGGAGTCTGTCAAGCAATCTGTCGGCGAAGTGTCATCAACTACCTCCATGCGAGGATAGCCATGCAGCACTAGCCCAGACAGGGCTGAGGGATACAAATGCAAATTGGACATGACGTTAACATGTTGCCAGTGCCGTAGTAATGTCCTGATAGTGACCTTCCTCTACAGAAGTGTGGAACTGCCAATATAATTTAACTTAATCATTCAAGGCATTGGAATTGATACGAACAAGTGCCATTCCATTGTAATTGCCCTTCGAATTCCATTATGCTTGAAAGACATAACCATAGGGAAGATGTATCAGATCGGCTTTTCACTACTCTGCCAAACATATCTTACGGCTGATGAACTCTTGTAAGTCTTAATGTCATGTTTTGTGGCCTAAAGTGACAGACATGTATATATGGGTCTTAATGAAACTTCGCACCGTTTGCGTAATTTGAGAATATTTGCATAAATATTATATAATATGCACCATATATATTAATCGACGACTGTGACTTGCAACAGACAAAACCTAACTCCAGTTTATGTTCCTGTTTATGTCAGTGCTTTTACCAGCATTTGCAATTTCTGATTTGAAGTTAGTTAGCAAAATTGTTGGGAAGCATTCATTTTGTGTATAGTGGAGTGCTAGTTTTGGTAAACAATCTAATTCTAATTTATTTAGTATAACAGTATTTTCAGAAAAATAATGTTAAAAAACACTCATAATTCGATCCTGTGAAACTGCCCCATGTCTTGTGATTGTTTCATTTATTTTCCGTCAACACTTTGTCATGGAAAAGAAACTTGTTGACATAAAAATTTCTAAACGATAGAATTTAATGAAATGTTTACACTTTAGGAACATAATTTGATTGTCGCAGAATGTAATTATTTTATAATTTTAGATAGTCTTTGAATAAGGCTAAAGCATCAAATAATATTGCAAGCTTATGGCAGTGGAGGCATCAAAACTAATCTAATTAAACATCTAATAATGATTAGCGTCGTTTAATGTGAATTATTTATTATTGAATAAAAGCAAATTGAAGTTCATAATTCAAGTGTTTTTCCTAAAGTTCCGATGTTTACCATGTTTTAAAAATATCTTCCATTTTAATTTTATTATAGAAATTAGTATGAATTTACAAAACAAACAATTGAATTAAACTTAATGGCAAACCAATAGCAGAACAATAAAAAAAAAAACAAGCTGCTACGTGTCTCTAGGGCTCGGTCGTTTACTCAAGTCTCTCATAAATATTTATTGTTAATGATGAAACGTTGGTACTGCGAGTTTTCTGAAAGGAAGTCAAGAATCGAAGTTCCCAAAATTAAATAGTGTATGTATGTATGTATGTATGTATGTATGTACAATAAAATAACGAGGAAAAAGGTGATATTCCTAACACGAATTGAAGAAGCAACTGTTTGGGTTTTAGTGGCACATCAACGTTAGCAAAGTTATATCATACAGAGGCAATGGAAGGAAACTGCCATGCCCAGAGACACAATGACTATATCATCCAACCTGGGCTGACCTAGGCAAGATTCAAACATGCAGCCTTTCAGTTTGAGCTACCAATGAACCGTCACTTCTTTCACAGTAAGAAAACACATGGGTTATGTCAGCGTATACCCGCGTCTGCAGGTATACGCGACACGGTGTGAACATTCAGGTGGATAATTCTGATTCACCACCCCACACCGCTCCGGTGGCCTAGTGGTATCAGCATCCACCTCGGAAGCGGGAGGACGCGGGTTCGAACCCTGGCTGAGTCATACCAAAGACTTATAAAAATGGTACTAAGAGCTGCCTCGCTTGGCTCTCAGCATTAAGAGGTTAGTGTTAGGGCTGGTCGGCCTGGTGTCAGGATATTGTGACTGGGTGGGACATCGTGTAAAATGTCTGCGGCATAATGCCCCTGTGCTAGACATCACTATAAACTGCCACATTGCAGACATCGTAGGGATATGACTGAAAAATTGTTAAAGCTACGTTAAAAGTCTAAATCACACATAGCCATTTCACTCAGCGTAGTAAAATTGTTCACCGCGGTAACGTCTGGTCACGGTGGAGTAAGTTTCTTATTTAAACAGAAGGCTTAGTATGTTAAGGAGGAGATACTTGAAGGGACGCATTTGAAGGGACGCATTTGAAAGCCAGTTACTGTAGGTTCCCGTTCTTGAGTGTGTGTGATTTAGATTTTTAACAATTTTTCAGTCATATCGCTACGATGTCTGCAGTGTGACAGTTTATAGTGATGTCTAGCACTGGGGCATCATGCCGCAGACATATGGCATGATGTCCCACCCAGTCACATTATCCTGACACCAGGCCGACCAGTCCTAACACTAACCTCTTAATGCTGAGCGCAATGCGAAGCAGCAGTTAGTACCATTTTTTAAAGTCTTTGGTATGACTCGGCCGGGGTTTGAGCCCGCGACCTTCCGCATCCCAGTCGGACGCTCTAACCACTAGGCCACCGGAGCGGTCGTTCC
>JAECUM010014498.1:0-63903 GCA_016617855.1 Megalonaias nervosa
AAATCACCCAAGAGTGATATAGAACCCTTCGACATGAATGGTTCGAAATTCTCCATTACACAATCAGACTGAGGTTTTTCAAACCCAACAAATGTATTGTTTTCAATACATGACTGTGACCTTGACCTCTTACAAATAAGAACATTTGGGATAGGTCTATCTTGATTTTGATGCCTATATTTCAATTTCAAGCAATCAGAAATGACGTGTCCTTTTTTTCTTACAATAGGTACACGTAGGAATAGACAAGGATTTTGAATCAAGTCTCTCAGAGGCTTGATTTTTAGAATTTGTGCCAGATTGAGTTTTACTGAGAGTCGTATTTGGTTGAAACACCTTTCTATCGATAGACTGCTGAGTGAAAGATTTGCTTACAGCAGGAACTTTATGAGTTAAGGAATACTCATCTGCAGCAATAGCAGCTTTTTCCAAGGTTTCAAACTTATGCTCTTCAAGATGATTCTTAATGTCACTATGGACACAGTTCTTGAACTCTTCAAGTAATATTAATTGTTTAAGACTTTCAAAATCATGTTCGATTTTCTTGGCTAAGCACCATCTTTTGAATAACTGTTCTTTTTCTCTATCAAATTCAACATAAGTTTGTCTAGCATCTTTCCTATAGTTTCTGAACTTTTGCCAATAAGCCTCAGGGACTAATGCATAACCCACATGTGTCAAACTCAAGGCCCGCGGGCCACATCAGGCCCGGCGTACAATTATATCAGGCCCGAGAGAGAATTTTAGGCAAAAATATTTTTTAATGGCCCTGCGATATAAAGTGCAAATCAAATTCCCTAATTAGCAGCCTTGCCGAACGATAGGCTACCTGATAGCGTTCTCGCTTCGATCAGAATAAGCGAAAATAAAAGTTGTGTAGTGAGTGGATGTTTGTCGTTACAGTAACCTAGCAACGTGCAGTTGCTCGTTTTGGATTGGCGCATAAGAAATGAAAGTGGTATAGTGACCGGATATTACATCACCTTTTCCCGCTACGGCTAATGTGATATCAATCAAGCGTCTGTCGGTAGATGCACAATATTTTTTTTAAAATCAAAGCAAGCCATAAAAATGGCCAAGAGAAAAGTTGATTCTGAAAACAGAGCCTTTCAAAGCCGCTGGGAAGCTGAATATATGTTTACTGATATTGGCGGTAAACCTGTGTGTCTAATTTGTGGAGATAATGTGGCTGTGATCAAGGAATATAATCTGAGACGGCACTACGAGACTAAACATCAAGACAAGTTAAAAAGCTTGAATGCAGAGCAGAAGCTACAGAAGGTAAAAGAATTGAAGAGGAATCTAACATCACAGCAGACGTTTTTCACCAAAGCAAAATCACAAACTGAAGCTGCTGTGAAAGCAAGTTTTATTGTGGCGGAGGAGATCGCAAAATCAGGCCGACCATTTTCAGAAGGAGAGTTTCTGAAGCGCTGCATGATGAAAATGTGTGACGTCTTGTGTTCAGACAAAAAGCAGATTTTTGCAAATGTAAGCCTTAGCAGAAATACGGTTGCTGATCGGGTTTGTGAGATGGCCACTGATGTGAAAACACAGCTGATCGAAAAATGCAAAGACTTTGTTGCATTCTCCCTTGCTATCGATGAAAGTAATGACACGACTGACACTGCACAGCTCGCCATCTTCATCCGTGGAGTGGACTCCAATTTGAATGTTACAGAAGAAATATTGGACATGAAATCCATGCATGGGACAACGACAGGAAAAGACATTTTTGACAACGTATGTCAAAGTTTAACCAACATGAACCTGCCTTGGGACAAACTTGTTGGACTTACAACAGATGGAGCACCGGCGATGTGCGGCGAAAAAAGTGGACTAGTTGGAAGGATGCGGTTAAAGATGCAGAACTGTACCGGTGAATTGATAGCATATCACTGCATCATACACCAAGGATCGCTGTGTGGTAAAGTCCTCAACATGGAAGGTGTAATGAGCACTGTAACACAAGCCGTCAACTTTATCAGAGCTAAAGGTTTAAATCACCGCCAATTTCAGTCTTTTTTGCAGGAAATAAACTCAGAGTTCGGTGACATGCCTTATCATACAGAGGTGCGGTGGCTAAGTCGGGGAAAAAATCTTAGTAGATTTTTCCAGCTGATCGAGGAAATCTGTCAATTCATGGACAGCAAAGGAAAAGACTCCACAGTTTTTCGGGATAAAAAGTGGAAATGTGAGTTGGCGTTTCTTTCTGACATAACCACTCATCTCAACGACTTGAACCTGCAGCTCCAGGGAAGGGACCACTTGATCACTGATATGCATGATGCAGTGAAGGCATTTCAAGTGAAGCTGCGCCTATGGGAGACACAAATGCACCATAGCAATTTGTCTCACTTTTCTTGTTGCCAAGCAATGTTGAACCAAGTCAACGCTATGGTGTTTCCCAATGCACACTTTGCTGAAAAACTTAGCTTACTTCGCGCCGAGTTCGCACGGCGCTTTAGTGACTTTGAAGCACAGAAAAGTAATTTCGAGCTGTTTCGTAACCCATTTGCCATAGACATGGAAACTGCACCTGTAAATTTGCAGATGGAGCTAATAGAGCTGCAGTGTAATGGGACACTAAAGACAAAGTACGACACTGTGGGGCCTGCACAGTTCACTCGTTTCATTCCTGAAGAGATGCCCCAGCTTCGTCTACATGCGGCTCGATGCTTGAGCATGTTTGGTAGCACATATCTGTGTGAGCAGCTGTTTTCTGTGATGAAGATTAACAAAACATCTAACAGGAGTCGTCTCACTGATGAACACTTGCAGTCCATCATGAGAATCTCAATGACACAGAACATTACTCCCAACATAAACGAACTTGTAGCCAAGAAAAGACGCCAAACATCCAGCTCTGATAAATTGGCATAAGAGCGAAAATGGGTATGCCAATGATTTTTTATTATTAAAACTTTTTTCTGTTTTAATTTATATTAATGTTTAAAAAAAGTTTAATTTTCCGCTTATTGAATGTTTATCCTGTTCGGCCCGCAACCTTACCGTGGGATTTGAGTTTTGGCCCGCTGAGCGATTGAGTTTGACACCCCTGGCATAACCCTTCAAGATGCATTCCTTAACCAAATCGTAATCAGAACTTTGTTGTACTGTCAGAGATATATAGATATCTCTGGCCTTGCCACAAAGTACACTCTGCAATAATTGAGTCCAATACTCTCTTGGCCATTTCGAATTCTCAGCAACTTTTTCAAAAAGAATAAAATATTTGTCTACTTCCTTTTTGACTAAAAGGGGGAACTAACTTGATATTTCCTAAAATGTTAAAATTTGAATTTGCACGGGAAGTGGAATCATGCCTGTCACTTGCCAGATCCAATTCTTTCATTTTAATTTGCATCTGTCTCTCTCTTTCCCTTTCTTCAAATTGCATTTGTTCCTTTTGTAATTCCATTTGCCTTTCTTTTTCCCTTTCTTCTATTTGTCTTTGTTTTTCCCTTTCTTCTATTTGTCTTTGTTTTTCCCTTTCTTCTATTTGTATTTGTTCCTTTTGTAATTCTATTTGCCTTTCTTTTTCCCTTTCTTCTATTTGTCTTTCTCTCTCCCTCTCTCTTTCCTGTCTATCTTTCTCCTCCTTTTCAGATTGTAATCTCATTTGTTCTTTTTGATTCTGAAGCTCGAGCTTCCTTAACTCTAATTCCATTTTTTTAATTTTTAGTTCTATTTTCTTACTGTCAGAGTCTGTCATAGACTTACTGACAAATGCCAAAACACTTTGGTCAAAAACATTCTGTCCTACCAAATATTGAATTAAAATTTTTTTGATTTCTTGCTTTGTCAAGGAAGCTTTTGCTTCAGAAAGATCGTACTTTCTGGCAAGTTCAAGCAACTCATCCTTCTTCAAACTATCCAACTGTTGTTGAGTTGGACTAGAAAGAAAACTCTCCACTTTTGACGTTCTTAAAGCCTGTTGTTTTCACTCAAATTTCAAATAAAATGAACTAGGGAATTTAAATTTCAATTTTTAGCCAATTTCATGTATCAGCCAAATTCATATATCAGCCAATTTCATAAATCAGCCAATTTCATAGATCCATCCCGAACGAGCCCCCAATTTCTTTATGTTATGTATCGGCTTGTTCAAAGTAACACAAAGAAAGAGTGACTACAACAAGCTTTGTAAATTTTAACAAAAATAATTTATTTCCCTAGAAAACACGGAGAAAAGGTAAATATGTGAAACAAGACTTACGATTTATGAAGAAGATCCAAAAATATGTTCTAAATTTGTGACAACACATAAGTCCTGTGAATAAACAGTTCTAAATTGATACAGTCTGAATCTCAGTTCCGATCCAAGATGGCGGATGATGACGTCAGACGAAGGCTAACACAGAATGTCCAGAACTTTCACTGTAAAGCACAATTTGTATTGTTCTGCTCCAATTTAGAAATAATTTCAACAAATGTCTTTGTCCAAAGCCAGTAGTGTTGTTCTCCAGGGAAAATAATTATTTAGAAAGTAGATGAAATACAGCTACCACCACTAACAACACACATGTTGTTCCTCGTACGAATGCACAACTCTTTCCAGCACAGAAATGCCTTTCTTAAGGTATTATAAACTCTGTAAGATGTTATGATGTGACTCTCAGCTATGACTGACTACGACTATGACTACGACTATGACTACGACTGAACTTTCTTACAGATAACTAAGCATATAAAAGAAACTAATACGTCATTTCATGTACACACGCACGAAGGACACGTGTGATTTCGCAATCCATCTGGACATTACGAAAGCCTGAACAAGTATCAGCCAATCATTTACATAGCTACTGCTGAATGTTTACTTGCGACGAATTTACTATCATACAAAGCTCGTGCTTACACGAGTCACATTTACGTTTTAAATAAATACAATGTTTCTAACAAACTATTAGACCTTGCTAACATAATCATCACCATAAAAATAATAACATTTAGTGGTACAAAAATAAAAAAAAAATGAAACAAAGAATTAGAAGAATTTAAATTTTAACACATATGTAATTTGACTACAGGTCATAACACTGGGCTTTCCAGTACAGTAGCTAAACACACACTGGACATACTGATACCAATTGCATAGCATGCAACCATAACCATGCTATTACAAGCACTACACAAATATTTTCATCCATATCGGACAGTATTTCATCATCATGAGAGCGACAGTTAAAGTCAGGAGAATGACCTTCCATTCCATTGCTTTGTACAACAGAGTTGATTTTAGCCATTGCCCTTGCACCTATGACACTATTTTCATCATTGGTGCTTAGAAAGGTCCCTCCATAGCACCCATAAGGTACATAGAAAAGACCATAAAAGACCAAGATCATTATTGTTCATTTCAGACTGACTGAATTGAGTGCATCCCATGGTAACTGAATAGAGTGCAATTGCTTCTAATGAGCATGTCATGAGCAATTTCACCACCAGACAGAAACATCAGGGACTGAAAATTACTGTGGTCCTAGGTCCTGGGCCAAATTTTTTAGCTGCAGACCAGTCATACGCAAGTAGCGCTAGGTCATTGAACCTTTAATATTTCTTACTTTTTTTTTAAAAAAATTGAAGAAATTGTTCTTTTTGATTCTTAAAACGTGTTGCACTGCTGGGTTTCAAACATCCTGGTACAAAAAGGATGAAAATAATCATAAAAACAAATGTATTTGGCATTTCCATGATCACTGGAAAAAGCTTTGCTATGGGTTGACTATGTTCACAAGGGGTCTGTTATGCTTTGTTCAGCATGTAAGGCATATACACAGTCAGCCATTCATTAAAGTTCCTTATTTGACGGCACATCCAATTTTATAACTGATCCATTAATCACATGTAAAACAAATAAAGAGCATAATACTTACACAAGACAGGTCATTGATAGTAAATAAACATGTCCCTCTCATGACCTGATTGCTTGAACCTTTACAAAACTGAACGAACAATTAGTTTTTCACCATGTCAGAGGAACCAGAACTACCGGTAGTTGATTTTGGTCCCGATGAGACCATTGCCTAATAACTGCATTTCTTCTTAGAAAGCATGGCAATTAACACATACACTGATGGCCAAGGCAAAGTTCATCTGAGGCTGAGGAATCTGTCAAGTAGTCTGAGTTTTCTCCAGCCTTGCCCACCCCATTTTAGATATTTTGGCATGAAAAATATAAAAATATCTAAAACAGGGTGGATAAGGTAAGAGGAAACTTAAACTCAGTCAAGTGAATTGTTACTTATGGGGCTATGAACTAGATATAGATTGACTTATTGTGTGTTTTTCTTTATGTTTCAGTGAATGCACTTTGAATGGCAAATGTATTTAATTTTATTTGGGTGTTTGGTACCTACTATTATGAAAAAGACATGTATAATTTAAGTTTTAGTAAACAGCAGCACTGATATTCAAAGAGGATCCACCAACAGAAGGCATGATCACATGATTTAAAACATTTTAAATGTTATGGCTAGCAAAATATTTCTATGCTTGAATAAGCAATCAAGTAGTTGTCTGAAATTTGAGTTTGCATTAATTTTGTTATTTTTCCTGTCTTTCATTTATGATAATGCACTGTAGAAAATTTCTGCATGTCAGACTTACCACTTGACCTGTCAGTGGCTAATGTGGACCTGGGCAATTTAAGGTCCTACAGGTCCTGGACCAGTGCGTCAAAGCAAATTTTTAAAGCCTGGACTAGCAAGGGCACAAAGAGAGCATATGAATGATGATTACTGATAAAAAAAGTAAAGAAAAGATGAAATCATCGGCTAAACATGATGCCTCATTTATTTCCAAAGTAGCACACATTGAGGAAATAAAGTTGCCTTAAATGTTTAAAATGGACTACTATGAGGGAATCATTACTCAAGCACAAGGAATTCCAATCCACAATATGAACATAATGGATTTTAGATTGGCATAATTTTCCCTTAGGATGTTACAGTCACCAAATGAAGTCTTCTGGTGACAAGTCCATGTCAATAAAACTTTTCATTATGGAAAGGTAATATTAATATGTTTATAATGGCTACCACAATGTGCAATTTATGTCAGATTAGCACCATTTTCATTTAAGACCAAGAAGACATCACATGGAGTATTTTGGTGAAACCCCATATCAATATGACCATCCATCCAGGAGAAATAGAAATTACAAGATTTTCTATATGACCACCATGGTGACCATACTGGATGCCAGATTAACACCATCATTTTAAGACCTAAAAGATCAACAAATAATAATAATAATAATATTAATAATAATAAAGACTTTATTTAGAGAAGGTAACTCAATTAGTAACAGAACTAATCTACCTTGAGGCCTTCTATCAGTTATGTACAATATATACAACATGATGTGAAGAATCTGGCTTGACACTAAATAATTAAGTGATTTTAAAAGTCAAAGTATCGAGCCTGGAACACATGAACAGGCATCTGTGAAAACATAAACATATATAAAATATAAAATATCATCCAGCACTGAAAAATTCAACTGTGAAAATGATGCAAGGTTACAGAAAAGCAGGCAGTATTTATTGTACTAGAACTGTTCAATTTTCTAAAGATTTCATCCATTTGAGACACTGATTATGAAAAGAAAAAATACTAGGAGCCTGCCTTATGACACTGAGAGTAAAAGGTCTTCTAGCAAAAAAGCCATGTCTATATGTCTTTCCAGTCAGAAGGACAAGCAATAACATGACTTTCAATGGCCATATTAGACCACAAATTGCATTTAGAACCAGCTAGACACTGGGACAAATGTGTGTAAAGGGTTGTGACAATCCTTCTAGTAGTTAGGATGCGAAGCCATAACAAACTTGTGCCAACAGACAGACAACTGGTATCCCAAAACCTTTTTGTGGCTGTGACTTGTAGTATTAGTATCCCCACATGCAACAGTGAATTTAGTGTACTTTAATCCATTAAAATCACAAGCCATTGTTTTTGTTTTAAATGAAGATATGGCCATGTTGACTATTAACACAGCAGTAACTTGACACAATCCACATTATTTCTTTTGATGAAGAAAGTGTAATTCTTTGGTTAATTATTTTCCAGGAGAAAAAATCCTGTATATTTATCGAAATTTCAACAGATATAGTTTTTGAATGTGTTCAAATTTAGGACAGCAGTACCAATTTTGACCACTGCAAGATTATTTGATAATTTAAGCTTGCCTTGAGAGTTTGAAAGATCCTTCCCAAGGCTGCCTTGCAAAAGATCAGTAGGGCCGATCTAAAGTTTGCTACAAAAATATTTTTTTTAACTATCCCAAGCTTACTTTAAACAGGTATTTGGAAAGAGTGGGTTTGATTCCAAAAATGTCTCTGTATGATACTTTGGGACCAATCTAAAAAATGTCATGCCAAACAAACTTGGGATTGATCCCAAAAATCTTTTACCTGGCAAATTTGGGGTTATTTTTTTTTAAAAATATTTCAGGAAAGCATGAAATCAATCCCAAATACCTCTTTCTTGGCAAACTTGAGATCAATACTATCATTCACTTAGCATACAAATATGGAATAGCTTTCCATAAACATCATTCAGAGAAGCTTAAGAGAGATTCAAAAACATTTTCCCTTGCATACTTTGATAGTCCAAAGAATGTTCAAGAAGGCAATCCTAAGATTGACTTCAACAAATTCATCAGAGTATTAACTGATCCCATAATCCTGAGCTAGTCAAAGATGGGATTGTTCCAATAAGTCTGGATACTTTCAAGAACTATACCTGCAGCAGATTATTTTTTATTATTGTGACTAGCACCAAAACATGAGTGGAAGAATCCTTTAATTTTATCAAAAGCCTCTAAAGATATATTAAATTTGTTTCAATGTTGATTTTTTGGAGGAAACTCATCATTCAAAGGAGGAATAACATTTCATTTTCCTTACATCAGATATTGTGGGTTACATGTATTCAGTGATTAATTGTTCTGATATTTTATCAATAAAGAAACCAAGCTTAAAACATTAAAGTAATCAAATACAAATATTTCCAGGTGAATAACATCAATATTTCTTTTTAAAATCTGACTCACATACCATGCTAACAATCATCACTAGCTTTGGTCCAAGGTCTTTATGCACAGAAAAGATGTGAAGCAGTCTCATGAAAAATGTAAGCAGATTAACTCCAAGGACAACACGGGCAGCTTCTAATGTCTGGGGATTTTCAATACCCCTCAAAACCATTCCAATTACAAACAGCAATATTGTGACAATGTCTAATATATTCCAGCCATCAGTTATGTAACTTTGGAGCTTTGTCTTCAAGGTCATAGATGCAGTTGTAAAGACCTGTTGAATGAGGGAGTTAATTAGAATCATGTGAAATGAAAGGTGATATATGGAAAAGAATTATGTACATTATATGTTCTGTAAAGTAAGTCTGGACTTAAACCAAGATAAAGTAAATGACTTTCAAAGACATTAACATTTTTTTATTTTATTATTTTTATTAAATACCTTAGCCTTCATGATGTTAATAACCAACCTTTAAAGATGTCAATCCATATTCTGGTACTGATAATATCCTAAACAAAAGAAAATGTCAGTTTACTTCTGGCTTCTCTTTACAAATTTAGCCACTTACATAACTACAGTAATGGTCATAAGAAAGCAATTAAACTGAGCACAGGATCACAAAATTTCCTTATTCATTATTAATACCAACAGACATAAAGTTGGGGGATCTGAATTTCAACACAATTAATGATGAAATGAAGAAAAACCATCATCAAATCCTTCACAATTTAACCTCCAGTAATGCCATGCACCACTATCAGAAATTGCACCTTGAATGCATTGCTTTCCATATATATATATATATATATATTCTCTTAAGAACAATAATGACATTATGACATTGTTTCACACTTGTTTAATGTAAAAGTACATATACAACCAATGGCTCTGAGGTGCATCAGAACTGTTTTCAACAACTGTTCATTAAAATCAGTGCTATTATGGTGAATTTCAACCCTATTTAGTTTTGTAGTATACAGTAGAACAGCACAAATCCTGACATGTGGGCACATTATGCAAAAGCAGATCAGGATCTATGTTGTTTGCAGACAGATGACTTAAATGCAATTATATACTGTAGAACTACTCCTCAAGATGAACACATCTGAAGAGTCTAATAGTATATACATTCAACAGTTTTGTATAAACACCTAATGTGGATACTTATATGGATAAAATAAAACAAGAATAATAATGCTACTGGAATAGTTACAGCCATGTTGCAACTGTGTTCTAAATGTGAAATAATCATTTTATGTCATAAATCATTTATAAGACTTTAACATCATATATACTTCCATCTAGTTTTCTTTTACCAAATGCGCCTAAAAGTCCACAAAAAACTTATCTGCTTCAAATAAGTTTAACAGCATTCAGCAGGACACTGAATTAATAAAATTAGTTATCCCAAACAATCACTAAAGTATCCTGTATTTTGTTACTTCTTACTGCCTAACCTCAAGCACTGCTGCAAGGGAGACAAATCCTTCTGGACTGTGTGCATTATAAGAAAAATATATTACTGTACAAGGTTTCATATGTCAAGTAACATTTTGTAAACTTCTGGATTTAATTTCAGAATGTGCACACATTTTCACAGAAAATTTTTAAATTAAGTTTTGCTGAATTTCAATAGGTATCAAAGTTATAAACAAAGCCTACTAAGATAAATTACAATAACTGATATCCATTGGATAAATTCCAAGTTCTGCCCAATCTCACCAATATTTTAAAACTTTTAAAGCAACATTTCATTTCTGAGTTAACTTTATAACAAGTACCGGTATGTGAGAATCCAAGTCCTGGAATGAGAGTTTGTGCAATATGTCTACATGAAATAATGTCAATTTCTTTAATGCTCTCTGCCAAAAAATAATTTAAACCATACTGGAACAAAAGCATAAGCTGTAGTCAATTACAACTGTCTCCCAGTGTCTTTGATTTTTAAAAAGTTGCATATCAGTTTTCTCGGTGATTTGATAAAATAATGAAAGAAAAAAGTTTAGGAGTTGTATATTTATTGAACATAACATAGCAAACTCGCGCTTGAATCTGAAATGAAGAGAGATTAAAACTGACTATATTTGAAAAGCAAGAAATGTGTCCAAACAACAGGTTGATACCTAACCCATATAATGCAAATTGAAGGAAAAAGTTCAAAAAAAGACAGACAAGCTATAACTCTATAAACCTTTGCAAGAAAATTTTTAAATTATACATAAACCAGTACTGATTTCATGCAATGCTTTGCACAAAATTTAGTTCAATCCATACAGTCAGTCTAATGTTAATGAGCAGATACTTAATATAAGACTGACATAATGTGACATAACAAGATGGCCAGACATAGTAGCACTATATGCTCCTTAAAATATAATGGTGGGGGCTTACAATGTTTTATGAGATAAATGGAGGAAATTTTGCATCTGCAGCATTCAAAGATTGGGTTTTTCTGTAGTTCTCAGAAAAAGTATTTTTAAGTTTAACTGATGTGTCTAAAAATAAAATCATAATGTAAATATTGTGTACACATTCTGTACCATATTCATAACACAACTGTGATTAAGTGGATTTTGTTGTTACTAAAAAGCACCAATTTAAAGACTCAATGAAAACAATTTCTTCTACGGATCAATAGGACAACTCCAAAAATCCATAATTTTTACATGTGAAAGAACTTGGAGGAAAATTGGTACCCACAAATTCACAGTAACATGATGATAACTTGTACACATGGGTTGAGATGTCAAAATTTTGGGAAATTTCTACACGGTACTCGTCAATCCTGATGATTGGTTACCCGGGTACCCAGGAAATTGTATTAAATGTGAACCTGAACTGCTTTGTTGTAGGTTCACACATGCCAACCCCCAAGAGAGGTATATGCATAATTATTACTAATATAAGTGGCAAAAAAGCGTAATTTGAGCATAAAAAGAGCAATCTATATATTCCATGCCATAATTACAGAAAAACTGTATGAAAAACAATCATATTTATTTATTTAACATACATTTATGATTTGCTACTTACCTGGATCTGCAGTTAAAATTTTTGTCACAAATCGGCTAAATCCATGTGGATTAGTAGTTAGTACAAGAGTAGAGACACAGAAGAAATTGATAAATTATTTATGCATAACACTCACTTTAACTAGTCTACATGTCCACAGTAACTTTCACGATAGTCATAAAGTCCACAAATGAAGATTGTTGTAGTATCCTCAACCTGCCAAAGTTTGAACCTTAATGACAGTCCAGTGCAACATGTTATTAAGTTTAACAGAATGCCTCTCTAACATTTTTTCAGTTATATAACATCCATCAGTCACATCGATACAGTCCTTTTTTATGATATCTGGCGCCATTTATTTTCAATTTAGACTGGTCTGCTACATGTTACAGTATCAAAATAGAATGAATATGTGACAAATGGTTTCACATTCAAGAATTCAGTCTGTTTTCTTGGAACTGTTTCCTGTAAAATTCATGCAAAATTACTATATTTACACATGTGGTGAATTTTTGTTAGATTTTTATTCAGTGTTATTAAATAACAATGATTTTTTTCCCTTATATTTAAATATTTCAGTGAAAAATTTCATTTAGTATAGTTGTCCAATTTGTTAATTTTTTCCTAACATGGTATAAGAAGCTCTTGTTACAGTAACCAAGCTTTTGTGTTGCCTTTGCCATGAGAAAAGTATGTCTTGGGTTTCCCACTAATAAAAAGGGTCCAGTAAACAAACATGTGAATAGTGGCCCTGACTTGAGCAGCTAACACGTGCTCCAGGGCCACAAACTTGAGGCAAAAATGGCATTAGTTAAACCAGACATTTCTATTGTGCTTTCTTTTATTTGAATTGTAGTACCAGTACGTATTACAATTTTATTTTGTCAAATATTTCTTAATCAGTACCTACTGTCACTGTCGACGAAAAGTATTGATCCAGTTAATGTCATCAGGATCTCAAAACAAATGTGTTTAAGGCATGAGAAAAATGGCACATGAACCATGGACAGGCACGAAGTTAGGATGGTCTAGTTTGAAATATCAGCATTGATTCTTAAATAAGTCTCACAAGAAAGGAGAGCAGTGTCCTCCCTTGTATTATTATATAGTACATGTATGACAAGTAAATTGTAAGCAACCATACGAGCCCCTGTGACAATGAATAAATGGGCTCACGACATGAACCTCGAACTGTAATCATTATTCTCTGTCTCAATCTGAACTTGGAAAACTTTTTTTTTAACGGGTACCCAGTTGTTTATTTTATTACCCGGGTTATTATCAAAGAGCGGTTACGCAAGTACTTGGGTACCCGTTGGCATCTTTACACATAGGTCTGTTCATTACAGTTATGGGTCCGTGCATTACAGCAATAGGAAATAACAGAATATACATATGGGACATCCTGTTTGTACAAGGAGACTGGAATGCAAAGGTTAGGGAGTTGATTCACAGACAAACTGGCAAAGCAACTGTGGACCCTTCTGAAATGCAGAAACAAATGAAAGAGGACTCAGGCTCTTGGAGCTTGGTGCCTACAATAATCTTGTGCTAGCCAACACATTTGGCCCTCATAAAGCATCTAGAAGATGGACCTGGCACAGTCCAGATGGACAACATCACAATCAGATTGACTACATCTTGGTGAAAAAAAGATTCTGCACAGGGCTGAATATCACCAGAACACAAAGTTTTCCAGGAGCAGATATTGGAAGTGACCATTATTTATTAATGACAATGTTTCACCTCCACCTGAAAATGATCAAAAAGCCTAACCAACCAAGAATCAGATTTGACCTTGAAAAATTGAAAGATTCAAAAGTCACAGAAGCCTTCCAAGCAATGATAGGTGGTGAATTTGCACCTTTGATAACCCTGGACAGCCAAGACACTGACCTAAAGTCCTTAACAACCACATTCAACACAGCTGTGACTAGCACAGCTAGCGAGATCATTGGCAAATGTCATCGAACAAAGAAACCTTGGGTCATGACAGATGTCCTTGACCTATGCGACAAAAGAAGAGAACTGAAAAAGGGAAAAAGAGATAAAGAAGGAGCTAGAAAATACATAGAGATAAACAATATGATCAGGAAAAGCATGAAAAAGGCAAAGGAATCCTGGAGAGAAAGACAATGCTGCAAAATTAAAGACAGTTTGAGTAGAAATGACAGCAAAATGGCATATCAGCTGTGAAAGATCTCACAACTCATAAACAAGGGAAAACTACCACCATCCAAGACAAATGAGGAAAATGCCTCACAGAAGATCAAGAGATCCTCAAGTGATGGACAGAATACTGCTCAGAACTGTACAATCATAAGACCCAAGGATATCCAGCAGTACTAAATTGCCCTCAGGCAGAAGAAATTGATGACAACCCCATTCTTTGTGAAGAAGTAGAAATTGCAGTTAGGTTACTAAAGAAAGGAAAGTCAGCTGGCATTGACAAGATACCAGCAGAGCTCATTCAAGCAGTAGAGAAGAGAGAGTCACAGTCCTAACAACAATCTGCAACAAGATATGGCAGACAGGAAAATGGCCCACCACATGGACTCAATCCTTGGTCATTGTGCTCCCCAAGAAAGGAAACCTACAGTTGTGCCAAAACTACAGAACCATCAGTTTAATCAGTCACCTGAGCAAAGTCATGCTGAAGATAATTCTCAACAGACTAAAGCCTCAAGCAGAGAAAATTATTGCTGAACAGCAGACGAGGCTTGCGAGCAGGAAGGAGCACCACAGAACATATCTTCAATCTCAGACTCCTTTGCGAGAAATACCTTCAGCACCAGCAGAATCTATACCACGTCTTTATAGATTTCAAAAAGGCCTTTAATAGGGTATGGCATGCAGCATATGGGCAACTATGAGGAAGTATAACATCAGCTCAAACCTGGTGCAGGTTGTTGAGCACCTCTATGACAAAGCCACCAGTGCTGTCCTCATCAATGGCAGCAGAGGAGATTGATTTTGAACAACAGTTGGAGTCAGACAGGGATGTATACTGTCACCTACACTCTTCAACATTTTCCTGGAAAGGATCATGGAGGATGCCTTGCATGACCACAAGGGCACTGTCAGCATCGGAAGAAGAACAATCACAAACCTTTGCTTCACAGATGATATTGATGGTTTAGCAGGAGATGAAAAAGATCTGGCTGACTTGGTTGAACGCCTCGACGCAACCTCCACAGCATATGGTATGGAGATTAGTGCCCAAAAAACCAAACTGATGACAAACAACACCAGTGGCATCAGTGCAGAAATAAGGGTCAGTGGACAGAAGCTGGAAAGAGTCACAAGCTTTAAGTACTTGGGATCAATTATCACAGACGAGGGCTCCAAACCAGAATTACTTTGCAGGATTGCCCAGACAACAGCAACAATAACAAGGGTGAGACCAATATGGAAAGATACCAACATTGCTTTTGGTTCCAAAATAAGGCTGATGCGCTCGACTGTCATATCCTTCTTTCTGTATGCTTGTGAAATATGGACGCTCACATCAGATCTACAAAGAGGGATTCAAACGTTTGAAATGAGATGCTGCCACAAGATCTTGTGCGTCTCATACATTGACCATGTACCCAATGAAGAAGTCCACAACAGGGTCCAACGAGCAAAAAAGCGCAAACTGAAGTGGTACGGTCATGTCTCAAGATCATCTGGACTGGCAAAAACAATCTTGCAAGGCACAGTGCGAGGGTGCAGAAGAAGAGGCAGACAGAAAAAGAGGTGGGAAGACAACATTAAGGAGTGGACAGCATGGGATTAGAGATTCCCAAAGGGCAGTAGAGAACAGGGAAAGATGGAGAGAATTGGTTGTAAAGTCAACTGTGGTGCCCCAACGACTTATTGGGTTAAGGGATTGATGATGATGATGATGACACATGGGTCTGTTTATTACAGTAATAGGACATGATGACAACTTGTGCATATTGGTTTGTTTATTATAGTAATAGGACAATAATTTGTACACATGGGTCTGTTAATAATAGATAACAGAAGTTTGTTTGATACATCCATTTATCCACAACAACTGAAAAAAGCTAGCAGGCAAACACACATCAGCATATGAATTAACATTTTGACTGCCATTATAAAAATAATTTATCATAAAGAACTTTAATCAACAGAGGTCATTTTGGGTATACTACTACTACTACTACTACTATTACTGATCATAATAATACTCTATTTACAGCAGGTGACTCATTTAGTAAAAGACTATTCTACCATGAGGCCATCTTAAGAAGGAAAAAAGAGTAATGTCAATCATACAGCAAGATAGCAGAAATTACTATTTTGTTTAATATAGCTGTAGTATTATAAATATAAAACTCTATAATTATAATTTCATAATACCATATATAATCGCTTACAGGACAAGTCCAACTGCAAACTGCATAGACCCAGATATGCCATCATGTAATGTGCTGGCAGATCTGAGTCTGTGCAGTTTATTAGGAGTAATCAATAGAACAAACACCATAGACTCTGATCTGCAGGCATATAATGTTATGGCAGATCAGGATCTTTGTTGTTTGCACACTGACTCAACTTATAATTGAGTATATATGGTAACTCATGCATGTTCATGATAGCTTTTCCTAAATACTGTAATATATTCTGCAAATTTTATATGGAATGTAAGAGTATTTAATAGAACTGTACTAGAATAATGGAAGCATTTCCTAAATAGCACAGTTATTGGTTTCATTGGAATGTGATGCTGACCTAGACTAGTATAGTGCCAACTAGGGTCTGAATAAATCATAACAAGTACTCTGGTGCAGATCCATGCAGATATTGATGCACAAGAACTACCTTGTGAAAATCAATCATTTTATATAATGGCTGCATGCTATTTTAGTTTTGTAAACAATGCTAAATTTGTTAAATAATCAACAGGTAAATCTAAATTAACATATGCTGCTCTTTCCTGAGGTTTATAAATCCTATCAAGCTCAAATTTGGCATAGTTTCTCCACGGAGTACAACAAGAAATAATTTAGGTACTGCATTGTATTCTATCATCATTCTTCTAATGCAATATATTTTTGTATCATCTGCTAACTGTATGATGTGATTATATTGCATTAGAAGTATGCATGAAAAGATACACCTTTGCAGCATATCAAACTGATTCACAATACATAGCCTATAATACATTATCGATATACACATTTAAACTTGATGGTCTTTTCATGTTTATTAATTATATCATTGGTAAGGTGGTGCCGTTTTATGTGTGTTGTCATACTGACTGTATTTCTAGTATGCTGATTAAAGACAGACATAGACTTGTCATCTGCTCAAATGTCATTCTCATTACTGACAATATGAAGAAACCCACTTCCAAACAGACTACCTGTTAGCTATTAGTGATTTTAACTGAACCTTTTATGCTATTTGAGGCAGTTCTATTTGATCAGATGCAGGACTTATCTTGGTCACAACACCATTTGATTTGCACTGCATGAATGCTTTAAAAACACAATACTATCAATTTCATGTCTTTGCAGAATGGTATTATCTTCAAAATAGAAGTAGTGCAATTTCAGAGTGTGGGAGCTGATATGATTATGAACCAAATCCTTCACATCATACATCTTGCAGATGCAAAACAACTGCTGTAGTCACAATCAGTCATTTCTGTCATTGAACAAGGAAATTGACAACACCCACACACCTTTCTATAAACTAACAAACTAGCTGCAATTTGTGTTGTTTTGGAACCTGCCCCCTTGCTGATTCTGTCGTAATGTTTATTTTATTTTTTTTTCTCATTGGCATATTCTATCACTAAAGACATATATCAGCCTAAAACTTATTTCCCTTGTACAATTTAAATAGTTTACAGATCAACCAATAACTATTTCTGCATGAAGTTTCTCTGTTGCTCTGTATCTTTATGGATCGAATACGGATGAAATGCTTCAAGTGTGTCACACAGTGAACAAGCTAGTTAATTCTGATTGGTAGTTCTTGCTTAACCCTCGACTTGAACAAACAATAGGCACCAATCAGAAATTAATGTAATTAAATTTTGCTGTGGGATACACCTGAAGCAAAACCTTCAAATTTAATCCAAGTAGACAACATGTGAAATAACAGAAAAACTTTGCTTAAAAATGGTCATTAAATGATCAGTAAAGCATTTAAATCATACATGGTGAACCATTCTGGAATGTCTTCATGTCTTCTTTGTTTTGATATATCTTATCAGTGGCTGAACATGCTGTCATGATAAAGCAATTAACATGGAATTGGTGTTGGGCAGAGGCAGATTTCAAACCAAGTGAATTAGTCACCTAGTGTTAATTTGTAGAAGGTAAATGAGTGTTGACAATACAATTTCATTTCCTCTGACAGAAATGAGTGCATGTGCCTGATACAGTTGTCTCAGATGAATTTTAATATTTAAAGGATAAAAAGGCATACAATTAATAATTATTCATGATGGCTGAAGGTTAAAGTAACTTATCAAGAGTAAGTTTCACTTTATATTGATTTTTCACCTCATGTATTGATATGGGTATCAAAATGAAAAAAGTATCAATACATTAATATATCAATTGAGTGTTTCACCCTAAATCAAAAGTATTAAGATATGTGTTGTATTGCAACCTAGCAGGAGATGCACGGCTCTACTATACAAGGCCTCGTTATGGATATATCATACAACACAGTGTGTGTGTGTGTGATTTGGATTTTTAACGTAGCTTTAACAATTTTTCAGTCATATTGCTACGATGTCTGCAGTGTGGCAGTTTATAGTGATGTCTAGCACTGGGGCATCATGCCGCAGACATGTGGCATGATGTCCCACCCAGTCACATTATCCTGACACCAGGCCGACCAGTCCCAACACTAACCTCTTAATGCTGAGCGCCAAGCGAGGCAGCTGTTAGTACCATTTTTGTAAGTCTTTGGTATGACTCAGCCGGGGTTCGAACCCACAACCTCCCGCATCTGAGGCAGACACTCTAACAACTAGGCCACCGGAGCGGTCTCATACAACAAATACCATTCATAGTGTTATTATGTAAATAGAGGATCTCAAATGGGTAATGATTTAATATTAAATTTATGAAACGAGTTGAATAATGTCCAGCTTCTGTGAGCCTTGGCGAGCAAAAGCGGACATTATTCAACGAGTTTCATAAATTTAATATTAAATCATTACCCATTTGAGATTCTTGTTATCACTTAGTTTTAATTTCAGTGGAAATAATTTAGATAGAAAGATGAACGGATAATTTCGTTCATTCTGACAGACGGTGCACCTTTCATTTGTTGTGCATAAAATATAGTCCCAAACAAAGCTGAACTGGTAAAAGTAGATTGTACTGTTTTACAAACTGTAAATCAAAGAAAAAGCTTCCATCCGAATAAACAGAACATTTTATAATGAAAAAATCATTTTTTAAAACAGAATGACCAATGCGATGTGATGCTGCCACATTGTTTGATATGGTACACAGTACAGGAGGCCTACAGTAGAGTACATGTTTACCCTAAAATGTCACTTTCAGAACTAAACGTTACATTGTTGCGATTTTCATGTGAAATAGGATTACTGGATGCAAAAATTCCCACATTTACTGCAATGCATTTGTGACCGGATATTTGCAGTATTTGATTTGGAACAATAGACTGTACAGAAGACGTCAACAAATTTCTTTTCATGTCAGATTTACATCACATATATACTACGTAAAGATGCTGTGGTTGGATAAAGTTCTGTCAGTTAGGTGACCCATTTATGTCCAGATTCTTCTGTGAACAGAGGTGAGTTTAGTTACTTCTTTAAGTTAACATTTAAATCACGCTTGTATATACGGTGGATTCTATATCTATGTTATAGATATACCACCCCTCCGCCCTGCCACTCTCTATCAAATAAGCAATACCCTTAGTTTTACTTTTTATTGTTGTTCTTGTCTTGTAGTTTTACGCCATTTTTCTTATGATGATATTGTTAAACATGACATAACAAACTCCTGTGGGGGTAACATATCCATATTCAGACAGCCGAGATAATTTTTCCTCAATTTCCTTTCGCGAGTCGAGTTAAAAAATGGCCGCCAAAAAATGTTCATTCAAAACAAAACATTCCAGAAGGCGGGGTTAAAAACGTTTTCCCACGATCCCAGCCAACCAGTAAAGAGGATCGTGCACAATAATTTCATGGGCTTATCTGGACCAATCAGAATCACATAAAGTGATATGTTCACACGTAACATATCAAAAATATGAAACTGCATACACTGTAGGCGAAGTGTACCAACTATGTGATAATACACTATATCTATGGTCTGCCAATGCAATGCAATCATGTAGGAACTGTAAACATTGCGAAAATTCCATATAACTACTTACGCCTGCGTAAGTACATTTATGGGTGGTGTAATGAGGTTGGGTCTAATTTTTACCTTACTCTGTTATGATAATGAGCTGAGCCCGATAGGGCCAACTGAATTGCACCATAGGGGTCACATGGGTTTCATTGGCCAATCAGTGTCGGGGCTTGCAACTGCGCACAGCTAAGTGAATTGTAAGTAGCGTCACTTTCAACTGAACTGCAGAGGAGCAGAGACACAACACTTGTTTTGAAAAAATAATTTTGTGGAATTTAAGTTGCCCAGTAGACTTTCACGAATTGCTATACTATCTGATACCGTACTTCAAACTTCGGTGGTATCTGTAACGTGAGTAAAAAATTTCTTTTTACACATTTGCTTTCCACTACTAATTTCAATATGCCTCTTGCTCTAATTACGGGCCATTCTATTTGTAAATGGCTATCACGGTATCTTGCCTCTGGCACAGATGATCGTCTTGCCTTACATTTTAATTTAAAAAACATCGCTGCGGTGAAGTTGCACAGTGTTGGAGGAAGAACAGTGCAGAAATGGATGAAGTTCGACATGTCTTCCCTTTGTTTTCTTTGTCCGGATATTGTTGTTTTGCTTTTGGACGACAATGACATACAATCTGATACTGATCCCCACGCATTGGCCTTCAAACTGATTTCGCTTGCCTCACAATTACATCACAAGTACCAGGTTAAACACATTGTATTATGCCAGATGCTTCCGCGTTTCATACGTAGTGGTCACACACCTTATAATTATCTCGACCTTGCACAGTTGGTGAATGGAATTCTGCGGACGGAGGTCACTTCCTATCCATACATCACATTTTGGGAACACAATGGTAAATTTCCTTTCCCCGACAAAAGCAAGGATTGCAGTGATAAATTCCGGGCGGACGGCGTGCACTTGTCAAACATTTGTTTTCTCTTCCTTGAATATCCTTGCAATTTTCCTTCTGTTTCCTCCATTATTTCACTCTATATCAACACATTACATATAATTACTGCTTTGCGGTATGTTTTCCAGCTTGTTCTTAAACGTGCCTAATTCCTTTAGTTTCGCATGGTAATAATCTATATTGGTACACCCTGGGCTCTTAAGTTCCACAGTACATACATTTTAGCTACACTCTGCATGCTGGAATTACAAGTCGCCAAGTTTATCCAACTATCTCCACTTCACTCTACCAGTTTTGAAGTTCAGTGTGCATCTATTGCTTCTATATCTTTTGACTTTGTCTGCAGATACAATTCTGCTTGATGTTGTGTCAGGTTGTCGGGGGGGGGGCCGTGTGACTGGCAGTTTTAAAGTTCTTTGTACATCACTTGAATCTATATATCTGGAGTTTGTGCCATACCTTAACTCTACGTGCTATTATTACAAGTTAGCAAGTGGATAATTACACTTGACTCTACCAGTTATCAAGTTCATAGATCACTTGACTATTATTACAAGTTATCAAGTGGATACTTATCACTTGACTATTTTTACAAGTTATCAAGTGGATACTTATCCCTTGACTATTTTTACAAGTTATCAAGTGGATACTTCCTCTTGACTCTACCAGTTATCAAGTTCATCATAGATCATCAAGTGGATACTTATCACTTGACTATCTTTACAAGTTGTCCAGTGGATACTTCCACCTCACTCTCCCAAAAGTTCGTAATAGATCTCTCGACCCTATTTTTACAGTTATCAGGTGGATACTTCCACTTGAATCTACCAGTCATCAGGTGCAACAGATCACTTGATTCTATTACATGTTATCAAGTGGATACTTCCACTTGACTCTTCTCCTTGACTCTGCCAGTTATTGGGTCGCTCCTGCATCGTATCATTAATAGTCGTTACTTTCCACTTGCATCTACTGGGCGATTCAAGTCTCGATTTTGGTAACTGGCTTCAGTCTGAATGCTATAAATTCTAAGTACACGGTGTATCTCCTAACTCGTATCTTGTTGCTCGTGTTGACGGCAGTTATTTAGGGTGTTGGTTACCTTGACTTAGGCAATTTGTACACCATGTAACAATCTCACTACTACTCCCACAATACGGAAATACTGCTTTTTGTTCACCATTTTTATTTGCAGAATGGCTCCACAGAGAAAAGCCTCCAAGGGGGTACAGATGGTGGTAGACTCTATGGTCGCTGCACGCAAAAGAACGCCTCCGTGACAAAAAGCTTCAGAAGGGGTACAACAGGTGGCGAACAACAGGAATGTCAGGCGCAGAAGAACTTCCTCAGCTCCAGCTCCTGGCACTTCTTCATCACTTGATGCGGAGATGATAAAAAACATAACAAGAGATGTAACTTGTTTTGGGCTACACAGAGAGCGCCGGATGTGTCTGGCCCTCTCTGTGTGGTGGCGGTCGGAGCCCAAAATTTCAAGCACTTGAGCTTCATTATGTATGTAAAGTAAGGCTAAAGAATGTAGGAAGTGTGCATAGAGAAGCTGTGCCATTAGAGCAGTAACTTTTATAGACATTTGTATACCTTTTGACTTGAATTATGTTATTTATATATATATATATATATATATATATATATATATATATATATATATATATATATATATATACTGAATTCACTAAAAGTGGCCTGCAGCAACAATCATGGTGTATGTTATTATTTCTTCCCTAATTCTGAATTCTGACAACGCGCACCTTGCATGGCATTCTTGATTCAATTATCTGTCTCCTCAGTCTTGCTGTCGCTCAGACTAGAAACAAACACCTAACCATAAAACTACTTACGCTTGCGTAAGTACATTTATGGGTGGTGTAATGAGGTTGGGTCTAATTTTTACCTTACTCTGTTATGATAATGAGCTGAGCCCGATAGGGCCAACTGAATTGCCCCGTAGGGGTCACATGGGTTTCATTGGCCAATCAGTGTCGGGGCTTGCAACTGCGCACAGATAAGTGAATTGTAAGTAGCGTCACTTTCAACTGATCTGCATAGGAGAAGAGACGCAATACTTGTTTTGAAAAAATAATTTTGTTGAATTTAAGTCCCGTCTCCAACCCTACACAGCCTCCTTTAAATTTAAACAATAATTACAGGTATTTATGTCTTTGTGAACATATAGATATCAATATTACATACAGATATATTGCACTGTAATGCATGATAGCTACGGTGATATTGTAATGCATCGAATTTCATAAACAAGGCTGAATTTTGTTATTGTAGATCAATGTAATCTCCTGGCTGAACAGTCTATCGTTCTTCCTCAATGTGTATTTCATTATTGATCTTTCACGTGATATTTATATTGTGCTCATGAATGATTTTACTATGTCTATAATTACATGTATTTCTATCTTGTGTGCATATCATGAACAATGCTGAATTTCGTTACTGTCGATTAATGTAATCTCCTGGCTGAATAGTCAATCATTCTTCATCTTGTGCATTTCATTATTGATCTTTCACAGTAGTGGTTATATTGTGGTC
Source organism: Megalonaias nervosa (assembly GCA_016617855.1). Lineage (NCBI taxonomy): Eukaryota > Metazoa > Mollusca > Bivalvia > Unionida > Unionidae > Megalonaias > Megalonaias nervosa. The sequence goes on from JAECUM010014498.1 coordinate 23,904, forward strand.
ATGCATGGTTTCACTATGTCTTGGCGGTCGGAGCCCAAAATTTCAAGCACTTGAGCTTCATTATGTATGTAAAGTAAGGCTAAAGAATGTAGGAAGTGTGCATAGAGAAGCTGTGCCATTAGAGCAGTAATTTTTGATAGACATTTGTATACCTTTTGACTTGAATTATGTTTTATCTATCTATCTATCTATCTATCTATCTATCTATATATATATATATATATATATATATATATATATATATATATATATATATATATATATATAATCTATACTGTAGTCACTAAAAGTGGCCTGCAGTAACAATCATGGTGTATGTTATTATTTCTTCCCTAATTCTGAATTCTGACAATGCACACCTTGTAGTGGCATTCTTGATTCAATTATCTGTCTCCTCAGTCTTGCTATCACTCGGGCTAGAAACAAACACCTAACCATAAAAAGCAATATCATACACAACACTTTATCACATGGCTATTCCTATGTGACTGGACTCAGGTTGACATATGCCAGGTGGACTCTAATCACAATTATTACTTCCGGGTCAGTACCCACAAATGAAGCTTTAGTCTATTTTGGTAAGCATTATTTTCTCTCACTTTGGTGGTGTTGCGAGAGTTAGATTTAGGCAATCCTGGTATCAATTTAAAGGAAATTATTAATTCTTTACAATAAGAGCATTATGGTATGGTTGTCTATGTGTATTCTGGAGAAAAAGCACAGTGACTAATGAAGCACTGTTGTTGGTTTGGAAGTAAATTCTGTGGCCTACTGCACATTGCTTTCCTTACAGCTCAGCCTCTCAAACAGATGGTGGATAATCTATGAAAAGAACTTCACTGTGAACTCATCTTTGAAGCTACTTTAGATTAACATATGGTTTGGACACAGTGGAAAGTTCAGTACTAATAAACAAATGTAGAGACTTTATACAAAAAATAATTATCCAATTGGGACCAGTACTTCAAATACCACCTGTGAAAAGTTTGCAGCAATATGTCAGAGATTGATATTTCTCAAGATAATTATTATGTCAAATTGGAAGCCTGACTTGAAAAAAAAAAAAATGCATTCCTTTAAAGGGGATGTAATTCAAATTCAGCGAAGTTAATCTAAATGGCAATAATTAAGGGTCATGAACATTACACATACCTGTCTAATCTCCTGAATAAAAATTGCAACAACCCACACAATCAGTATTCTTTCCTCCACTGACAAATTTTTTTCCAGCTGGCTGATTAGAATATAGCTGTACAAACCAAGAAAGATCATGTAGGATATCTGAAATAAAATATATTAATATGTGCATTTGAACATTTGATGGTGAAAGTTCAAAATTTTATTTTTAGTCGGGACAAACCAAGAAAGATCATGTAGGATATCTGAAATAAAATATATTAATATGTGCGTTTGAACATTTGATAGTGAAAGTTCAAAATTTTATTTTGAGTCTGGTTCTCTGTTGTGACTCTAATATACTGGATTTCCAGAGTGGTTCTATTTCATAAGCTCAATATTGGGCATTATAAAATTTTCTCCAAGGAAAAAAAATTAAATAGAACAGAAACTGCATTGGATGACTTTCATTACAAAGACGATGCACGAAGTGTTGCATTTTATGATGCTGAACGTGACCTTAAAATTTGAGATCACCTTCTATTCAGGTAAAACCTCTTTTGTTTATCTAACAAGATCTGCTGCATCCAGATTCATGGGGTAACACAACTGTAAGATTAACAAATATAATGAAACCCCTCAAAACTCAACCATCAATATACTGGAATTCCCTGAAGACCAAAGTGTTTTTGAATTCCCAATTTTTAATTTCTAATATCACCATTTTTCCAGTGAACAGAAACCCCACAACTCCAAATACTGAAACAAATTTCAATCCCAAATTTCAATATCATTCAAAAAGAGGAAAAGAAACATAAAACTAAAACTTGCTTCAAATGTGCAAATGTATTTTAGCTGCTAAGTTTCTGATACATTGTGGAACAGATTAATTTTGATTAGCCAGTACTGTTGTCAGCTTATCACTGTGACAAAGACTGAAAATGTCCAAAGGGCATTCAGGGTTAAAATGATACTTAACATGTGCTCTGACACAGATTAAGGCTGATAATACTGGCAAATCTGACGTCTTTGCATCACAAACAAGAGCCAGCTTTTAACTAAATGCTTGTAGGTAAAATATTTAGAAAGATGTCTAGCTGTTTATTATATAATTGTGAATGACACTTTTCATTTGTATTCATGAAAACAATTCAGCCAATAATAAAAGTGATGAATATGATAATGAGAATGAATATTCTGTGTCACCTGTCAGTGACATGACATACCCTGAAGTTTTTATACAAATAAAAAAAATCGTGACTGCTGAGTGTTATATGGCTACAGAACAAGAAATGGAGTTATTAGCATAAGACATATTATTTTATGAAAGATTTAATTTAAAAAATGGACAAGAATTTCTTCCTCTAGCCATACTCTTGAACTGTAAACATTAATATGAATTATAAAGAATGTTTAAATGTTATGGATTATCATTCATAATTCTAATGGAGCTAAAGTAAGGTTATAAAATATCGCATTTCTTAATGTTTCTTGTGATGAGAACTATATTTGTATGTAGAACAATTGCATCTATTCATATGACAGGTTTTCCTTTAAGAAAAAAAAACATATGTTAATCAGCATTTTCATTTTTTCTGTGGGTTTAATGCCAATTTTCAACACATGATAGGCTATACATGGTGACCAGTATATTTTGGGGATGAAGAACATGGGGAGACAACCCATTGGAAGCTATAAGCCAGCTTTCTGATAACCCACACTGCCCATACCAAGACTCAAACTCAGTCAGACAAAGGTGAGATTTGAGTGATCTGTAAAGGAGAGTTCCTTAGACCACTTGGCTACAAAGGCCCCCGTTTACACTCTTCGTTACACAGACTCCGATGTTCTCTCATTATTACACTCTTTTCTCTCTTGTTTACTCAAGTACTTACAAAATGAAATTTCTTATTCCTGGGAAACCCTTAGTAAATTGAAAACCTCTAAAAACTGATTTGTGAGGGTCCCAAGGAAATCTGGTTTTGAGGGTTTAACTGTATTATCAAAGGCCTTTATGTTCATATATGTGCAAAAAGATTATAAAAACATAAAAGTGAATTGAGAGAAATATAATCACAATAATGAGTGTCTGACTCATTGTTACATTCTGCAACAATTCTGTCAAGTGCCAGTCTGGCTGTTATCGGTAAGTGTCGTGATCTGCTGGTATAACATAACTCATCTGCCATTAAATTCTGTTAGAAAATTAGGCATATTATAATAACCATCTATACTTGCCTATAACTCCAAACAAACAATACAGACTCTTCGGTTTACCTTTGCATAATCCATCAACAGATTAGGGCCTGTCTTGCTTGCAGTGTTAATTACTCTTAGAAACTGCATAGACCAAAAACCTCCAGCGCATTATGCAATTGCAGATCTGGGTCTGTGAAGTATGCAGTTGGACACCAATTGTGAATGATCCATGACCATACCTATCTTATAAAGTGAACCTCCTTATACTGAAGGAAGATTGTACATGGCACTTGAATCCTAAAATATTTTAGACTGCTGTTCCAACAATAATGTTTCCATCATGGTCCTTGAGATGTTTTAACATACTTTTATAGTCTTATAAACAATATTCAACTTACCAGTTTAAGATTTCAACTTATATAGCCCTACTGAGATTTTTGACAAATTATTAAATGCATAATGCACATGAGCATGTATTATTGTATGTTCTATTTGATGATGATGTAGGTTAGGAATAAAATATTCAGCCCAATGATTAAAGAAATGCTGGATGAGTGATTTCCCTACATCAGATTTCATTTTTAAACAAATCATTAAACTTATATGACCATAATCACGAAATGTACACTTATCAACATTAGGTAAGCTATTGGTGGGCTCAATCAATGGACTTGACCCCAAGAATGGTATCTTTCCCAGAATTCCAAAATTGAAAAGACAGATCAGGGTAGAGGTTCCTTGAAATAAGGCCCACACTATACTTTTATCCTCAAAGTTACAATGTACTTTTAGAAAATAACAACTGTTTTCCACTTCAAGTTTCTTCAGTTTTGTCCAGATGCTGGTGATGTTCAATTTTTTTCAGCGCTATATTTTGGCGAAAAAGGAGTAAATCTATAACAGTACTGACATGGTGTCATGTTCTGCTTAACTTTTGATTTGGCAAAATAAAAAAATAAAAACATTAATATTTTTCTGAAAATTTAAAGTACATAATGTAGATATACAGACCTTTATAACTATAAAATTGTTTGACACTAAGAAACAAGAAAATTAAATAGCTACTAAAAGGAAGGTATCCAGAACCTTGATCTGCTGGTGCATACATGGAAGCTATTTGTACCTTAATTATTAGGAATAATACTGAACTTACCACATTATGAAAGAAAATAATCACAGGTGCTTGGTAGAAAGAAGAAAACTTCTTTACTATATTGGGCAACTTGACATCTACCTTTCTTGTCTTAGTTCCTTTTCTGAAAGCAAGATAAATGTTGTTTACTACTGTACATACTCACCAATAAGCTCAATTCAAAGGATCAAAAGATAAGAACTCTATTTTATTGAGACTTTTGTCATTCACTGAATCATCTCTAGTCTCATGACTGTGAAAAAGAATAGAATCTTTCAATGTAATATTTAGTACAAGGATAAATTATTTAAATGTTAAGTATTTGAAATACAAATTTTTGTATGTACATGTTTTTAACAATGTTATATAACTTCAACACATAATGTATTCTAGAAACTAAGGAAGTATTTTTGGAACCATTGTTATATAGATTTCAATACATATTTGATCACAGAATACCTACTTAGTACAATGAGATCAATGCTCATCCTAATTATTATCATTATTATTATCATTATTATTATTATTATTATTATTATTATTATTAGTTTTCATCAACACTGGGACACCATATGGAACATTCAGTTTCTAAGTATTAACAAGAATCTGAAAATTGGCTGCTAAATCAGTCATGCTTGATGCACAAGAACATCTTATTTTACTAAAGACCTCAATATGTATATATGCCAAATGTTATGATAGTTATCCCAATGGTTTCTGAGAAGCATTAATAATGCAATGAGTGAGGCATAGGAAGTGACTTACTCATAAGCCTAGAGGATGTTTTGGGTTCAATTTAATTAAGTGTGAAATGAACAAAGAAGATTCAATTCCTGACAGCAAAATATCTACTTTGTGTATCTATTTCCATTACAACAAGATCTAAGTTGCAGGACTTTTGTCCAAAAGAGCAAAAAAGATATATAAGTCTTCTCATCTAACCTATAATGATCCTGCTGCATTTTTATGTCAGGTCAGGCTATGCCTGCTACCATAAGTAACAGTAGATGGAAATACCTGTGAATGTTGATTCTGAGTGGACAGCAACACCAGATTCATTCTCAAAAGTCCTTTCTGGTGGATCAAGTGGCTAAATAGATACGCTCATCACAGGCTATAAAAGCAGATGATTAAGAGCTGTGAGGAAGGGTATCAGTTCAGGTTAAGTAGAAACTGATGGCCATCCACTGCACCTGGACTTGTTTCCAGATGTCTCAACATGTTGTGTCCCTGGATTAAGACAAGCCTGGATGAGAGAATGTGGATCATTCCACAGAAATTTCCCTCACTTAAATCCAACTCACATGCAAGTCATGACATTACTCCCTTCCCCCAATCAGATGCCTTCATTTCCTGTGGTGATGGGTGAGCAGCAATGAAGCTGGTGTGAAAATCATGGAAGCCATGCACAGAGGTGGCTCAGGGCACAGGATGACACTTTTTACTAGATCAAATCAGCTGTGGAACTCAGCAACCCCTTCAAAAACTGAACAACAGTATTTATGATCAAACTGCTCACCTCTATAGCATGAGGCAGGGATTAGAAAAGGTGCCTTAACATTGCCTGCATCACTTTAACCCTGGTCAGCATACCATGACTGACAGGGGTCAAGGTCAAAGACTTAACAAGAAGACAAATGTGGCACAACTTACCATTGCTGCCAGGAACATACATACATTAATGGACACTATATCAGCAGATAAACATGAGAGAACAGATTTAGCTGGATGAGAACTAGCCAGATTCCACATCCATATAGCAACCTTGAGTGAAATTTGCCTAGCAGAAGAAATATAACTCACCAAAGTGGGAGCCAAACACACCTTCTTCTGGAACAACTGAGTTAAAGAAGAGCACTGTGGAGCTGGTGTTGGGTTTGCCATGAAAATTACAGTTAGTTACCAAGCTTAGAAATCTCCCAAAGTGCATGAATGACCAACTAATGCAAATGGAACTCCAACTGTCATGAAAAACATTCAACTATCATCAGTGCCACCGTGACCACCCCTGATGAGATCAAAAATAAATTTGATGAAGACCTGGATTATTTTATTGCAGAACTACCAGAGGCAGACAGACTCATCATCCTTGGTGACTTCAATGCTAGAGTTGGCACAGATCACCAGACATGGCCAGGTGTCAAAGGCACAAAATGGCTTCAACCAATTCAACAGTAATAGACTCCTCCTACTCGGGAAATGACCTACTATTCACCAATAGTCTCCTGCCTGCCAAACTGCAATAAGACATCTTAGATGTATCCACATTCCAGTCACTGGCTTTTTATTTACTAAGCCACCATCAGTAGAAGAGACAGACAGACAGAATGCCCTAGTGATGAAGGACATGAGAAGTGTATAATACTTGACTTACCACAGGCTCAGTCTCCAATCTCAATATCCAGATGCAGCCTAGCAGACAACCGCATGGCAAAAAAGTGCCCCCAAAAGTTTTATATCTCCAAATATAAACAGAAGCATGTGAAACAGACATTTGTTGAGGAACTGTATATAATCTGTATAAACTTCAAGAATGCAGAGGAAAATGGTGTATCACTCAAAGACTGCATACACAACTGTATCCAAAACCCATGGTCCCACCACACAAAAAACCATTAAGATTCATTTGATGAAAAATGGTGTTGCCATACAGAGACTTCTGAATGAGAAATCAGCCTGAGTGTTAAGAAGATAACACTTCATCATCCAATAAGGCAGCATTCGACAACGCCAAGAAGACTATCCAACAGAAATTAAAAGAGTTGCGCTATTCATGGCTCAGCAATAAAAATAAATGAGATTCAGTTTTATGCAGACAGGCAAGGCACAAAGAACTAACTTCTGCACTGAGTGCTAACAGTAACACGCTACTCAATGACAATAAAAACATACTTTCAAGATGGGCAGAACACTTCAACAACATCCTCAATCAATAGTCATCTATCACTGAGGAGGCACCTGATCAACTGCCCTAAATTTGAGGAGGCAACTGATCAACTGTCCTAAGTAGAAATCAGCATATAACTTGCTGATCCACCAATGCAGACTGAAAGTTTGAAAGCAATGGACCTGCAATCAAATTGCAAAAGCACCGAAAGCCAATGCAAGGATAACAGAACTCTACAAAACCGAAGGCTTGCATATGACACATAAGCAATTAAACTCTTCCAGTCAATGTGCACTCAGGGAACTATACCCCAGGAGTACAAGGACACACTAGTATCCACTTGTACGAGTGGAAAGGAAAATCATCCAACAACCACTGGAGCATCTCCATGCTGTCAATAACTGTCAAAATCCTGGCCAGAATTCTCCTGAATCCTCTTGTGGACTGATCAAGGGCTCTGACCAGAGTGTTGGTATGACATTAGGAAAGTACAAGGAACCAGAGAAATGGTGTTTGCAGCTCATCAACTCCTTAAGAAATGCCAAGAACAGAACTTAAATGGTAAATGACATTCAATTACCTGGCAAAGGCCTTTGAAAGATAATGGCAAAATCTGGTTGCCCTGAGAAATTCATCAATTCATCGTGATGGTCTGGCATTTTGCTCATGTCATGAACAACTGCGAATCATCTGATCCCTTCCCAGTTACCAATGGAGTCATGCAGGGCCATATGTTGGTCTCAACCCTCTTTAGTCTGATGTTCTCTGCCATGCTTATTGATGCCTTCTGTGACTATGACACTGACATTGGCATCAGATATCAGACTGATGGCAAGCTCGTCAACTGAGGAGACTACAGGCAAAGATGATGTTTCAGAAAATGACTCTTATTTGCTGATAACGGTTCTCTGAATGCCAAATCTGAGTCTGACATGCAACAGAGTAAGGACTATTTTTCTTCAGCTTGTGTCAATTTTGTCAAACAAAAAGTATCCAGAAGACAAAGGTGATAGACCAAACTGCACCAGGAAAGCCTTATGTAGAGCCTACCATCACAGTAAATAGCCAAATTCTTCTGGCAATGGACAAGATGTCCTATTTTGGCACTATAATGTGCAGTGCACATCAATGATGAAACTAATGCCAGAATTACTCAAGCAAGTGTCACTTTTGGCAGATTATGTGCAAATGTGTGGGAGTACAGAGATATCAGTCAAAAAACAAAACCTAATGTCTACAAAGCTGTTGTGCTGCTGACCCTGCTGTATGCTTGCAAAACCTGAACAATGTACAGTGGCCATTCCAAGAACCATTTCAACATGGGCTGCCTGAGGAAACTAATGGGATAAGATGGTAGGACATGGTTCCAGACACACAGGCATGCATTCCAAGCATCCATACTCTGCTGATGAAATCACAGTTGAGACGGGCAGGCCATGTCACCAGGATGTCAGAAAATCAACTCCAAAGTACATTTATTGTGAGCTGAAAGAGTAAGGCAGGCCACATATTCAGGATATCAGAAGAGAGACTACCAAAGAAGATCTATTGTCAGCTGAAATGGGAAAATGATGTTAAGGTGGTCAGAAGAAATGCTTTAAAGATTATCTCAAGTAATCCTTAAAACACTTCAACACTGACATTGTGTCTTGGGAAGATCTCACACAGGATTGCCCCACCTGGCACAGTCTTATCTATACTGGAGCTATAGAATTTGAACAGAGGAGAATTGCAGGCTCAGTGCAGGAGCATGAACAGTGTAAATCTCAACACTTCAGCACATTCTCTATTGATCAAGCAAACCCAAGTGGTATCTCCTATCAAGTGTGCCACAGATAGTTCAGGATACAAATTGGCCTGATAACCACTCATGTACAAACAGAAACCAAACAAGTTTGTGATGCAATGGTCATCTTAGAAATCAGAGGATGAAAAACAACAACAACACACCACTAAACAAATCCTGTGCCACTGAACTCTAACCTTTCAACCACCTTATTCCTCTGATAAATGCCAATTCTGATAACAATCAAAGCAATAATAGAAAGTATAGCCTCATCATACAGCTGCTATGAATGACCCTGCCACCTTGAACCTCAACAATTTTCCAAGTCCACTTGTGAAACTGGTTCAAAGTCTAATAATATTTGGGTTTATTTTCACCAAAACTTAAATAAACAAACCCAACCACATAGACCATGACCTTTGACCTCTGGACCTCTACATTTTTGGTGCCATTTTTTATTGCATAGTAGACATCTTTACTACATCCTATGACAATTCAAGCATGACAACATTAGATTGTACTGCTAGTCTACAAAAATTTAACCATTGACCACCCACCTAAATTGTACATTTAAACAATTGCTTTTGGTGAATGTGACCTTTGATCTCCTTGCCATTAAATCTCTTCTTTTCCCTTTCTCCCCATTTGCATTTGAGGGCAACATTTGATGACTCACTTGTATGATCAGGTGATATTTTCATTTACAAACTAATACTATAACCATAATGGTGACAACAGATGGATGGAAAATGAACAGAAGTTGTGTAATGACTGCTTTATCTTTTACTTTGCTGAATAGGTTAAATGCTAATAAGACTACTTACATTTGTAGGGAACTATGACTATCCAAATTATTTCCACTATGGTGTGATGGTCTGGACTCCTATTGTATTATGAAAAGTCAAAACAAATAAGTAAACATTAATTTCAGGTTAGTCTGATTTTGTTAAATGAACAGTGCCACCTGAAATGACATAATCATTACATTTTGGACTTTTGGATAGGTCATCACCTGTTACTTAGCAGAAAAGTTAGTATAAGGGAGAAACTGGACATAAAATTATGTGGTTTCTTCTTCTGTCTCATATTATATCATCTAACAGAAAAAATATAAAATTTTAATAATTGCAATAACAATCATATGAAAGAAAATTATGAAGTCAACTAGAAGTGTGTAAGATCTTGGAAAATCATTAGCCATTTACAATCTGCTGTGATCAGCTGATCTGTATTTCTGTTGTGTACAGCTAATGTGATTTCAATAACTGCGTCAAATGAACAAAGAACGCACCAATATACCATCTTATTTGTGTATAGCGTGACCCCACTATAACACAGTGGTTGGGGTCCATAGAACCCAACCATGTTATAGACTGAACAGTGTTATAACCAACCAAGTCCATTAGCTGAAGAAAATGATGCATTTACCTAAAACATGGCCGGGGGAGGGGATTAATAAAAGTAGGTGCAAAAATACATACTTTTGATTAAATGAAAATAAACTAGCCTGAAAAACACTTGAAATTTCAGAAGCCATGCCAAAATCATGTTATATCCAAATTAGTGTTATAACAGAGTGTGTTACAGCAGGGTTACACTGTATTTCATAGGAGGAGTCTATGATTTCAAATCAGTTTAAGTCTGATGAATTTTTAACACTCATTCAGTTGCTATTTGCAGACAATTATACCTGCCAACCACTAAAGAGGTACAAGTGTAATCCATTTATTCAAATAGAACATTGTTAATAGCATATTAATACCCTGTGTTTAATTCTCCCCTATGTGGATATTTAGCACAGTTGATTTTAAGTGCAAAACTCATTACTGTCTTTTTAGTGTGGCCTTTCACCTCAGAATATATAGATTTCTTTATTACCTTAAAAACAAAACATTCACAAAGTTTGATCATAAAACTTACTGAAGAATAAATACTATTCTGTAAATATTCAGATTTCAACCACAATTACCTTGACCTCTGACCTCTTCTTCCAGTCCTTAATTGCAAGGCTGTTGCAAATGTTGTTCAAGGTATGTACTTTATAACAAAAGTTATCTGGCAAACCATTGTATCCATCACATACTAATCTTGCCCTTTCACCTTTGAAATTTGATAGCACAATAGATTACCTTTTTCATTAGTCCTAGAGCAAGCCATCCACAAAATTTGGTCCAGGTATGTTGTGGAATTGATTTCACTGCACAGAAAACTTTTGATTCTTTCAGTCAGTGTACATCGCATCTTACCTTTTGAGTCTAAACCTGATAGGATTCTTCCTAATCCCACGTGCATGTTTTCCACAAAGTTTGGTAACTGAACAGTAGATTGCTGAAAACTCAAGTTATTGAGGTTATTGAGGAAACAAGTTTATTCATTCAGTCATCAGTGACCTTGACCTTGACCTTTAGACATCAGAATCAATAGGGTTCTTCCTTTTCCATTTGTTAAAGCCTTCTGCAAAGTCTGAAAACCATAAGGGGTAGATAATTCAAGTTACAATGCAGAAACCATTTTTGTTTTTTCAGTCACAGTGTCCTTGCCCTGTAAGCTTTTGAGCTAAACAGGATAGGGTTTTTACTTACTTACCCCATGTGCTACCCATCCACAAAGTTTAGAAGATGCAAACAGATAACAAGTCAAGCTGTCATTAGAAACCAAACTGGTTAAAGACAGCTGGATAAACATAATAAGATAATAATTATGTTCCACTTGATAGTAGGCATATAATAAGAGTAATATAAATATAACAAGTGTAATCTAAGGTACATACTAAATGCCAAAATTACAATAAAGTAGATAATATTATAAATTGCATCATTTGCTTATTCTTCTTTGAATGTTTAAGCACACATCATTTTTTCTATTTTCTGATCTGACACTGTTTAAAACTTAAAAGAAAATCAATCTCATAGATTTTTAGAGTTATTTAACACTCATGAATTGCAATAATCAACCTCACATAGCTTGACATCTTGTGAATAAACTATGGTATAGACTGGTTCCTTAACGAACTTTCTACATAAATATGTTGAAGCTGTGATGGGTTTAATTCAAACCAATCTGATTTCTAGAAAATGCATTATATACAGTTGCAACAGTCCCAGAAACAGGTAATTATGACTATCAATGAAAATGGAATGCTGAATGAAAGTCAACAGGGTGCAGAATAAATGGAAAGGATACACACAATGAATGCAAACATTATGAAATGAAAAAAGCATAAAAATTACAAAATGAGTGCATTTTATAGAAAACTGATTGCACAAAAGAAACAGGAAGTGAGTACATTTCAAGAATGGATAAAAACATACATTATTTTCAAACTGCTGCTAAAATTAAAAGATCAAAAGCTCTTTCATATCAGACCAGATTCTTTACCCTGATAAACTGAATGCCTGATATAAGAGGACATTGCTTTGTTGGGTCTGAAACAGAACTGGCATTGTTGTGATGACATTTTATATTTTAACAAAGGCTTGACATGAAAGTCGTATTTTACATTCGATATGGAAGTTATATTTGACTGATTGCTTGACATGCAAGTTATATTTAATCAAACTTTAGACACTGAAAATTCTATTAACAATTTAGATACATGTGTGTTATACATAACTAAAATTTAGACATTGTATGTTATATTAAAGTTTAGGCATGTAAGTTATATTTAAACAAGTTTCAGTTGAATGCAACCATTGCAACTGAACTGTTAGTGATGTTACCATTTCCAAGTTTTTGCTGAAAAAGGAAAGACCAAAGCCCTAAGTATATTCCAGGAACTGATGTCCCCTGCTTTTCAGCTGGAAGTAAAGGAATTAAGTTTTATTGATGAAAGAGCTTGCTGACCAATGTGATATGGTTAAATGTGTTAAGGTATATTCATAATGGAAGACATTATTCATTAAAGGTCACTGGTCATACTCCAACATTTTTCTTTTTACATCAGATCTGCATTACATGATTAAAAGTAGTTATACTGGCACAAAAAGAACAAAAAAAATTATCAAGTGTAAAGAAGAAATAATAAATTAATTACTTAAAATAGAAGTATACAACGCTGTTACTTCCCCTTAGCTACCACTTCCCACCTATAGAGGATGCAAACCGGAAATGACGTACATTTATCCCAACAAGACGAAATATATGCTTCTTGTCAAAAAATAAAACACTGTAAACTATACATGGATAGGGAACATTTAGATGAAACTACTGAAAACTAATTTACTGTTCAGCCTTATATTGATATGCATGCATGACGCACTAGATTGTGTCGCTTTCAAAACTGTTCCATTGTTTCAATAGATTCTGAAAATTCCCCTTAACACAGGTAAAAAGGAATCAATGCTGACTTTATAAAAAAAGAAATCGGCACACTTACAAGAATCCAAAGCAACCAAACTTGGCTTCCTTGTGTCAGCCGACTTGATAAGAAAAATCGGCACACTTAAAGATACCAAAGTCAGTTTCTGGGGTTGGTTTGCTTTGTAATAAAATAACCTTTGTATCTGATATCCTGTCAGTAAGTTTAAGCGAGGAGTTTATTGCTCACTGCCAGTTGTGTTTATCCATCACCTGGGCTTCAATTTGTTTGCCATATGTAATCATAATTGATGTTTGCAGGGCAAATATTATACACAACAATAACTTTCTTTAATAATACTTTTGTAAACCATGCTACCGAAAAGATTATCATTTGCACTCACAGTGAATATATTTTAAAATAATGATTTTTATTTGTGAGATACCGTCATATAGTTAACCTGGATACAATACAATCTTTGTCAGTTTGCACCTTGTAATTTATCATGCATGAATGGCAGGTGCCTTCAAGCAATCGGGTGATATTTTCATCTCTTTTGCAGTTCTGTTATTTAACATAAGCGATACACACTATAGTAAGGATGCATACATAAGCCGGCATCCGCTACATATAGAGAGTTTGTGGTTATATTTTTTTCTTTAATATATTTCACATGATGAAAAAAGAAGGAATAAATGATAACAATGCAAGGTTAGTTTCTTTCATTTTATTTTCAAATAAGTGTATGTTTATCAATTTTTTGTACCGTTGGAGGGGGAGGGGAGGGGAAACAAATTCAACACAAAATTATTTCCTTTCTTATTTGTATGAAATAATGGAGCAAATATGATTGACGATATTGACTAGTAATGACAAGCTATTAATTTACGCATGCACACACTAAGACAACTTGAAAAATAAAAACAAACAATAAAATTAACTGGTAAGAGCTTCATATTACAGCAACTAAACACTGACAAAATTCTCAACATTATTCTCTCTCTCTCTTTCATGTGTAATCGAGTGTGTATTATATGCAGCAGTGTTACAACCTGAAGCCTAAAATTAAATATATTTGTTATAATATCTCATGTACACTGCCCTTAGAAAAATGTATATGTATTCTGTAGAATATTATCTGTTAAGTATTATTGTTTTATAAATTAATATTGATAATTTGACTGGAAGACTTAAATTGAGAATGTTGTTGTGCATATATTTTTTTAGCATTAAAAAGATGTATATAAATATTTTAATTAGAATGACCAAGATATGTCAGTATGTGTTTTCTCTCATATATATATGTACATTACGAAGTATGATTATTTTCTTTGAATGAATATCAAGATAGTTTGTTTAAATATAGTTTTTTTCCTAAAAACTATTCCGAAAACCTGTCTTACATAGTATCTACTTGTTGTTTGAAGAAAAAGAACTTGTTCAAGCTATTGTTAAGTTGGGCCAAATTGTCTTTTGAGTCAGGCTGAATTGTCTTTGGGCCAAATTGACTATAATCCGGCATAAATGATACAACTTTCCCATCCCTCACCCTATTTGATCCCACAGCTTGAATCCACTTTTTTTCTGGCAAACAGGGTCTTTTGAAAAAAGAAATAACTCTTTTCCCCATCATCACTCGTTTGGTTACATCCATATGCAACACAGTGCACCATATTTGTTGTACAAAAACACGATTGTAGGATATATCACAGACATTTATGTGGGGAAATTAAGCACTTGAATAGCTACAATGAATAGAAGGGATAAATGTACGTCATATCCATTTTTGGCACGTGGAAACTACTGATTGTTTACGGAGATTGCCGAATAATTTTTTCATTTCAAAAAGCAGATTTTTAAGTCTAATTAAACATTTTTATGGTGTGCATACATAACAAATGCGTTTTGGTTATGACTATAATAATATCACACATTTGTACAATATAGGTGGCCAGTGACCTTTAAGTACATGGTTCCCATGCTTTTCTAAAGATAAATTTCCAGGTCATTTCCAGGGTTTTTCCAGGATGAAATAAATTTTTTCAAGGTTCACAAATGACCATTACTGGATGGAATTAAAGAACATTTTAGATTATAAAATATGCATATTCTAAATCTAAAGATGTTTCTCTTTCAAGACTCTCCAAAACATCTAAGTCAGAAAAGATGATCATGTACAAAACCACAAAATGTATCACACGAAAAAAGTTTGATTATATTCCTATAAATTGGCATTTAAAGTCATTTCAATGTACACAATAAAAATTCTAACTTTATTTTGCTGACCTTCATTATGTTGCTAAGTGGGAACAACATAATGAACATAAATTAGTTTTGTTTCCTTTCAAACCTTTAATTCTAAAGAATTCTATAGCAATATATATATGCATCTTATAGAATGTAAACATTTCCTATTACAGTATAAAAAAAAAATAAACGCAAATAATTAGAATCTTGTATTGTAACAAAAAGAGTTTAACCCTGAATTTATCCATGCCAATAAAATCCCAAACAAGATTTTTCAAATAACCTAATCTCCTTAAGACGATTTGGTTAAAAATCCGTCATTTAAAAAACATTTTCAAAAGGGTTGATTTAAATTTTGACAAAAGACCTTCAAAATTATATACTGTTGTATAAACAAGGACTGAATTTTCTGTAAAATCAACTTGTCTTCTTGTAATTCATTAAACCAGTCCCCAAACCTGTATTGATCTGAGATTCAACAATCTGGACTACAAACTTAGCTTAAAACGAATAACAGTCCGTTTTCTAATCAGGTTTCCTCTGAATATTCCCACCCCATTTTTCATATTTGAAACTTTAGGCTGGGGTGTGGGGTCATTGCAATTGCATATAAAAAATCTGGAATTTGGATCCACTGTGCAGTAGCAACATAAGGTAATCACTTACCAGTGGGCCTAGAAAATTTAAACTTATGTCGACTTATACCTGCATTAAATCGATAGGAAAATGATTTATTTTCTTAGAAATGGCAAGTATTAAAATCATTATGTCTTTAATCCACTGATGACTAGACAAAACTATGGCATAGATGAAACCTGACCCGGTACTCGCCATTTGCATTACTAGTCACATAGCTTCACAAATCTCAAATGTCGACATCGGAAGTCCAATAGTCATGTGATATCAACAACAAACTCCTTTTTTGTGTTGTTGTACATAAATTAAATTATATTAAATGAAAGTCAGATATTTTTTGTAAAACCCAGCAATCTGGCCAGTTTGATTTATCAAGCAGAGAGCACATGTCAACATGGTAGTCAAGTGATACAATAAAACTCCAGAAGTTGTTCTCGGAATATATAACTATGGAAAATTTTGTGTTCTTTCGTTTTTGTATTTTTATTACAACTTGTATATGACTTTCATTTAATATTTTTTTTCTCTACAACATTTGAAAATGTGGGTTGTTAGATTTGTGTACTCATGCAACTAGCAATGCAAATTGCGAGTACCAGTCACATTTCATCAACGCCGTAGTTGTATCTTGTCTTTCAGCAGATTAAAGACATAACGATTTTAATACTCACAATTTCGGAGAAAATAAGTAATTTTTATATTGATTTCATGCATGTGTCACTTGATCTAACAACATTTAAAGTTTGCTAGGCCATCCGGTAAGTGGCTACGCTTTGCCACCACCATGTTGGCCTCTTGTAATGCTAGACTGGTTTTCATACCTTCCATATAAGAAACTATATGGATATCGAGCTGACTTTGAAAATAAAAGTCAACTAGATGAATCTAATCCACTGAGCGTTTGGATTGACTCAGCATATTTGTTTATTGCAAGCACCCAAATGATCCATACTGCACCCTCCTAATATTCTGGTTAGAACTCGATAAATTTAACTCACGATCAGTTTAGTTACGACTCAATCACGTGATTGTTTCGTGCATCAAGTGGTGGCAGAAAAGTCCTGGGTTTTTCCCGACTTTCATCAATATTTGCAAAATTCAAGGACTTTTCACAACAGGAAGAAAATTATCATTTCTCCCGACTTTTTCCTGATTTCCCGGTAGCGTGGGAACCCTGTA
The DNA here is from genome assembly GCA_016617855.1 of Megalonaias nervosa. Classification (NCBI taxonomy): domain Eukaryota; kingdom Metazoa; phylum Mollusca; class Bivalvia; order Unionida; family Unionidae; genus Megalonaias; species Megalonaias nervosa. Next base: position 41,383 of record JAECUM010014498.1, read on the forward strand.
AGTAAAATACTAAAATGGAATCCACTGGTAAAGTCCCATCAATATAACACTGCCTAAAAAATGTGGTCAAACATTCAGCAGATTAATTCCACTAAGTAATGAATATAGGAAGCTGATAATCAAATTCCACTTTAATTATATTAGTACAGAGCATGCAAGAGTGCAACACACACTCAAGACACATGCTGTTTATAGGAGCCTTTACCACACCTTGTTTTTTCTATCATTATCAATTCCAATGTACCATCTTTCGTTGATTATCTGAATTTAGTGTGATTTGTTTTTTTTTAATGAACTGTTGTTATTCTAGCACATGAGTAATCCTTTGTGATTTTACTGTTTGCGAAAAGTGTGCGAAATAAATCGCCAGTAACACTAGCAACTGAATGAGGAAGGTAAATGACTAAAAGAAATTTAGTAAAATGAACTTCTGATTGAATTACATCAAGGTTCTTTCTGCTATTTATAAATGTTGTAAGTTCAGTCTTTGTTGTTGATGATGAAGCACCAAGCTGATGTTTATGAGCTTTTTCATGCTGTTTTATGTCATGGGCGCCTCCATGCCCAATAGCAAAATCACAATTACACAATTTGCAAAATGCAAAATTTTCTCATTTACTAGTTGGTTTCACAAATCTAAGCATGATGGCATAATTGTCCTTCCAGTTCTGTTTTCTTTTCTTTCTTGGAGAAAATTCTGATTCTTCTGCTTTCCTTTTTGACATGACTAGAATTTGAATATTATGAAGATTAGGTACAGTGATGGCAGCAACTGCTTTGTACAATCCAATATGGAGGTTAACGACTGGCATGGTAGCCTCAATTTTGAATGAACCAATCATATTTTAGAACTCTATATCCCTATGTACATGTGATACATGTACTCTCAGAATGGAACTGGGAACCCATTCTAAACAGAAAATTGCAAGGAAATTTTTTATTTCATTTTTTTTAATTAAAAAAGGATTTTTAACAAGAAAAACATACACCCATATTTGGGTCCAAAATATGGGATAAATACAGGAAAAACAGGACACTTAGCAGAAACTCACAATGAAAAATTAGGCAAACTCTCAGGAAAATCTAGTTGCATACCACATTTGTTCAAAACCAGTAATTGCTAAGCAGTTACTGTGTAGAAATGAAAGTAGATGGAGTCATAACTCAGCTACATTTTGACACTGAATGTTGAAAATCAAAATCAACCAAGGTGCCATGAAAATCAAGGAATTTTCTGTGTAGAAACAAAATTGAGTGGACTTACAATGAGTGGTGACAACTCCATTAAAGAATCGGGCAGAAAGTGGGCAGGAAAACTCAGTAATTAACTCTTTAATAGTAGGCTGTATAATAAAATCTTATTGAAATGCAAAAATAATTGAAGGAGCTAATCTGCAGAAATGAAAGTGAGGTCTAACAGTCTATAACTCTGCTACATGATGATAAAGAATCCTGACAAGTACATTCTGCCAAAGCTTCATCAATATTAGTGGTAAACTAAATTTGGTTTAAATCCAATACATAAGTAACTGAGTGTCTGTGTGTTAAATACATTCTAAGGGTCTGACAACCAGGGGCTATAAACCCAAAATACAATGATATACCACTGCAAACAATCGAGATTTCATCAAGACCAATTCCTACACCAAATTTGGGTGAACACTGATAATAATGAAAGAGATACAGTGCAGAAACAAAATTGGGCATATCTGATAAAAAGGGTTATAACTCCAGCAAACATTGAGATTCAAACACAAAACAAGGTCTCATCAACATAAGCTTAATAACAAAATCTGTGTGAAACCTAAAAATAATGAATTTCAAAGTAATGTTATTGTGTTTAAACCAAAATGTGTTTGGATACTAATCAATAAATATAACAGCTGAATAATAGCTAGCATGTTTACAATCAAATTCAGTTTAGGTTTCATCAATATTAAGATAATACCAAGTCTTGTTGAAATATAATAATAATTAAAGGTTTCATTGCATGGAATCAAATGAAGGATGACTGGTTGGGTAGAATCAAAAGAAGTGATGACTGGTTGGGTAGAATCAAAAGAAGTGATGACTGGTTTGGTAGAATCAAAAGAAGGATAACTGGTTGGGTAGAATAATTGGCATATGGACAATTAGACATACTGAAAGGCAGAAGAAAAAAAGATCCCAGTCTGTGATCAATGATGACACCATATATAAGAACATTTCAGAAATCTCCAGCATCCATTGTAAACAGTAACTGTTATGCAGAAAATACATCTCAACTAAAGTGATCTTCAGAACAAAATGTTGGCCTGTGACTGAGCACAACAGACATTAAACAATAAAATGAACATTCTTCTCTATCATACCACAGTAAAGGAACTACATTTATAATGAACTGGTAAATAAACCCAGAAATTAATTTGGTTTTAATTTTGTACTTTCTAAATCAAGTGTTGTTTAAATCTGCTGCATAAGCTATTATCATTGTCCACCCTTAGAAGCCAGATTTAACCATGTTCTAGCCTTGGAGTGACAGCCAATATGGCCATGCATCAGTAATTACTATATTTAGCCACTACATCTGAACCTCACATGAAATCTATGCAGTCCATTCATCAAATTCTCATATACATTTGCATGGATAACTTACTGCAGGTACCCTATCACAATGTACAGTGTATAGTCATTAATATGTTTAAGCTTAGCATTAAATAAATATTCATTCCTACTTCATATATACCATGGCAAAATCTATATGGACATAAGCTACATACAATACTTAGCCTATGTTAGTAAAATGTAAACATATATCAAAGAGACCTTGTTTAGTTGTTAAGTGTATAGTTCTGGAAGGTATACAAAGATCATGTACAAACTTAACCTAAACCATTAAAATATGAAATATAGGTCACAATAAATTTTTACATGGATGTTGTACTAATGGAAATTTACACAACAATCTAGTTTAGTAATGATATTATTACACAAACTTTAACTCAAATAAACTGTAAGACATGACTCACAGTGGTTAACTTTTCTGATGATCCTGTCAGAGTTTCATCATGTGCAACAGCATATATGCAAAAACTATGTGTTTATCAGCTAAATGCAAGAACTTAACCTTAGCCAGTAAATGTGAAATGTAGGTCACTGATACCACCTTTTGTTGTTTGTCTGTGGTGCAAATGGAGATGCATATAAATCATCTAATTAGATGATTCTAGCATTAATAGGTCTTAAAAAGTTAACATAAAACACAAAATATATCAAGTCACAGAAGCAGTCAGTATGGGTCACAATGACCTACTAATATGGGCATTATACTCATAATGGTGCGTTCCATCAGTATGTTTAATGATTCTATGTATAACAAGATATTTACAGGATGCATAAAACTGACAAAACACAAATATAATCAAGAATATACAGCTATTGTACATGTAAAAAGTTAGCTATGAAAACTCACTCCAATCTGTTGCCTAGGACCTAGATGATAGAATAGTTGAGATGCAGTGAAACTGTACATACATCTTATGCTTTTCTGTATGCAAATGCTAAATGAATGCTAAAGCCTTCTGTGTACATTATAGCTCTCTTCTGCTTCACAGAGGAGTGTTAAGGACAGCCTAATCTTAATAGTGGAGATTGTTGATGTTGTAGGGTTTAATGCTATTTTTCAGCACAAAATTGGCTATACATGGTGGCCAGTATCAATGGTGGAGGAAGAACCCAGGAAGAACTGCCAACCCACGAGAAACTACTGGCAAGCTTTCTCACATACCCACATTCGACGAGCCTAAGCCTCGAATCCACACAGATGGAGGTGAGATGGCAGTGATCTGTAACAGTGTTTTAGACTACTCGGCCACTTTGGGCCCCTAGTAGTGGAGAAATAACATAATTTTTTTTGCATTAAATCACATTCTAACAAATGCTCCAGATTTACCACTGAAACTGATAATTTTTTAAATGTCTGAGCATTTTCTGAATGTTTTGATGTGAAACAATATTCAATCCCAGCTGCCACCACCATCGAGCCCCCCAACCCATTCTAGACCCACATCACATATAGTACGCTTTGGTGGCTTGGGTTTTATTTTGGCCCTCTAATCCATAGATTTCTTTTTCAAAAGGTGTTGGAAAATTTGCAGGATTGAACATATTACATTTCTAAAATCTGACACAGGTATATCTACAAAAAGTTATTATGAATTATTTATTTGTGTGTTGTACCATTGTCACCATATCTATCAAAATAAACTATATATTCCATGTTGCCATATAAAACTGAAGACTACAGACTTTGAGGTTACCAAAAAAGTATTATTCATTTATTATTAATAGTATCAATTCATGTTTTTGTATTTTAAAAATACATTTTCATTTGTTTTTGGATTGGGAAAGTGGTTTTATTGTTTCCAGAGAAGAATCAATGTTTGTGTCATTACATTTGAGGTCAGTAGTAACCACAAAGTCTAAAGAACTGGTACCTCATGAAATAAAGTGATTATATATTACCTGTACACTGCTGTGAGATGTTTGGTCAGGACTGGCTGGTTCAACAATTTCATTCTCCTTAAACTTGACCAACAGTGGAATCAGTGGTGGAATGGCAGCGCATAAAAGCAGCTGAAAATGAAAATGAAATGACATATTTGATCATTTATAAATCAAACCCAAATGACCAAATATACAACCTCATCTACCATCGGATAGTGTATCAATAGATTACATTCTAGCTGTTCATTTTTTTTTTGGCATGGGGTGCTTTATGGGACAGCAACATAAATATGTTATTTAGTGCTGAGGAAACTGGATCAAAGTGTCTTGCCCAAGTGCACCCACTGCTAAGCTGACAGAGGTTGGGTTCTTCACTTGTACATATATTATGATTCGAACAAATCACACAGACATTGATCTACCTTTATACAATGTAACTACAGATTATGTTCTATACCTTCACTTGTATCATAATTAAGGCAAACTAAACAGACCCTGGTCTGCCTTTACACAGTGCGGCTGCATCAGTAGATTTTGTTCCCGCTGTTCACTTGTACAAGTATTATAAATACAAAGAACTATATAGACCTTGATCAATCATCACATAGTGCTTAAACATATTATGTTCTATATATTTAAATGAATTATAATTAGTAAAAGCTACAGAGACCCTGATCTGCTGTAACAAAGTGCATCAGCAAAGTACATTCTACCTGTATACTTCTATCATAATTTGAACAAAACAGAGTCTGATCTGTCATTTCAGTTCACCTGCAGATTACAGCTGTTACCTATATAACAATTAGTACCAACTATGCAGGCACTAATCTGCCATTACAGAGGGTATCAGCATATTTTGTTCTGGCTGGTCACTTGTGTACTATAATCTGAAGACATGAAATGCCCCCTGCTCTGATATCACACTGCATCAGTAGATTTTATTCTAACTGTTCGCTTGTATCATACCATTAGAACATACTAAACAGACACTGATCTTCCATCACACAATGCATCAGTAGATTTAGCTGTTCACTTGTACCGTGTCACATTTTTAATTACAACATATTAAATAGACCATGATCTGCCTTCATGCAGTGCATTTGCAGATTATGCTCTAGCTATTCATATGTACATGTATTATAATTAAAACAAACTAAACACACTTCAATATGCCATCACACAATGCATCACAGATTACATTCTAGCTGTTCACTTGCACAATTAAAAATCAACACTAAAATTAACACTAGTAGAATATGTATAAGGAGGAGAAAATACACAAGTATTCAGCCTCTACTGTGGTTACCCCTTGTAGCTGTTGAGATGTGGCTCCTTCTGAGAATGGTAAAATCACTTCCCTAACAACAGACAGCACAAATGACAGATAACTTTTAGGAACAAGGAATTGTCATAAAGAACAATGAAAGAATAATGAGGAACATATGTCATTTTGTTAATGAATGAGTTCTGGGTGAATCCAAACATTTTTTCACACTAAACAAGTTTCAGTGAGATCTGGTGGATGACTGGGAAAACCCCATCCAACTCACCTAATTCAGTTTATCTTTGCAAAGTTGAATCACAATGATAAAAGCAAATGAAAGTCGACTGTGCATGCCAGACAATGACATCAGTGCTGTGTTATATCAAACAGTTGCATTCAAAAGTAAGGCTGGAGATAGCTATAACACCATATACTGACTTTCATCAGAACATATGACCCCATAAGATCTCAGAGTATACTGAGCAAATCACCCAGGTAAGCAAAGGCCAAAGTTTGGAAATTTTTGAGCTGCTTTTCACCAGTCATTGGGAGGAAATGTCTTCACTGCCAGTGATGAATGATTACAGCGCATTTACCTGAAAGCACCAACTAGATCTGGGAATCTCATTTGCCATGAAGAGTCTAGAGATAAATGAAGGCAAAAGGACACTTCCTTACTCCCAATAGATGAAAATTGGTTGTTGGTCATGAAATCTCATTGCATAATCAGAAACACCAAACCATCTGAGCAAAATTAAAGATCGTCCAAGATTTTATTTATTAAGAAAAGAACTGAGAATTTTTTTGTGGCTAATAATAATAATAATAATATTAATATTAATAATATTCACAAACATCATAATGATACTATTTCACACCATTCACAACAAAACTTACTTTGATAACAACAGGGACAGGTATAACATGCCTGATCGTAAGCAGCAAAAGCTTCAGAAAAATTGAATTTTATAAGTAATTATTGCTTCACCCAACCCCCAACCCCGTTTTGGGCAAAAAATACTCATTATTCAAGCACTGATATTGTATGAAAATATATAATAAGGAAATAAAATCACATTCATTTACTGAACTCAAAGCTATAAATTAAAGGAGTTGTTTATTATTATTACATGTATTATTATTATTATAAGTTTTGATATTTACCACATTCAAAAATGATTCATTAAATATAACAAAATGGAATTAGTAGAAATCAAAAAATAATCTTCATAATTATTTTAATTGAGGGCATCATTAGCAAAAAATTATTTCTTGTTCATTTGCTACTTGAAATTGGGGCACTTAAACATTAGAATCTTGTCTTTGAGTAGCAATCTAAGATTCTATTTCAACAAAATGTCTATTTGACAATAATCTGGATGCCTTGTGTGATATCCAACATTTGCACAGAATATTTAAGTCCAAATTGTTCATGTGAAACACATGAGAAAATCCAGCTTAGAACAGATTTAAAATGTATCTGATCAGAATCAGAGTCCAAATTTCCCATGTGATAACTCACATGAGAAATCAGAACTCTGCCTTACATGCACTCCAATTTATTATGTTAATGGATTTCATAGACACTTTGTGGTTTTATACAAACTGTAATTTTTTTTCTCTTGTATTTACAATAGTTTGTTCATCCTAAGGCCCTCAGGGGAGAATAGTATAATATACTGAGTTGTCCTCATCAAATTTATTATTATTATTATTATTATTATTATATGAAAAAGTATGTTTTCTAAATTCTACTTTCTTGTGAACATTCAAATTGTCATGTGAGCAATATCAGCACATGTGAAAATTTGGTTAGATTTTCCACAAGACCTAACAAACTGCACACATGAGCTTGCAAGATCTACATTGTTTGGATACATTTCTAGCAAGGTTCTCATGAGCAGCTTATGAAAAGCTCATGAGAATTGGTGAGATTTTATCTCTGTATGGGTATAATTATGTTGGGTACTGAATGTTAACACCATTTCAACTTAACTGTAGATTTGTTGTGTTGTTTCACTGACCTTCCAAGTGGCATTCTCTTTGGTCATTTTTCCCATCCAGACATTGTCAAAGAGATCCTGGCATGCAGGTTCAGAGATAAACTCCTTGTTATTTTCTTCCACGGCAATTAGGACACAAGATGTTTCCCCCCATTGAAACAACTTTTGGATCAGCAAGTCATGTGCTGTTTTCTCATCTGCACTATGACATTTGTTCAAAACTCCAATTGCTAAAGTCATGAACTCACTGTAAAGGTAGAAAAAAACCCACATATAATTAACTGACATTTTAAATTGCATTTTAAAAATTAAGTTTTACTGATCTTGAATTCAATGTACAAAAATGTTCTCCCTTCATATGCATCCATACAAGAAGTGTAAAACCACAAATATCACTCAACCAAAGAAAGCTTGTATTTGTATGCAATGGTAAAGTCAAGCACAAGTCATAATTCAGTCAAATTTGTCAGAAGACATTTAAATTCAAACTTCAACTAGTTCTTCCCAAAATCTACATATCGATTTTGGTTTTAATTCATGAAGTTTTTAAAACAATTATTGTGCAGAAATTAAATTTATGACGAATGGTGAGACAGATGTTGTATGACCATCCAGAGAATATGATGTGAAAATAGTAACAATTACAACACATTATTCCTGATGGTAGTAGGATAATAGAGCGTTTGTGGTGGAAGAAAAATAGAAATCCAGACTAAGCAACCAAACAACCATGTACAGGTGTGACTTCACAAAATGTGTACATGCTGGTACCACAGTTTAAATTAGAGACTGCTGGGTGTTAAAGGAAGAGGTCATTACCAAGCTCTCAAAGCAAATACTTTAAGATTTCATCTACCAGTACCAGACCCAAGTCACAGAACAATATGCATACACAAACTAAAGGTGGAATCAAATTTCCAAATTAGAAACTATCAGACTGTCTGAAAATCACTGACACTTGACAAGTATATAAAGATGATGCAAAATATACCCCCCGCCAAAATTTTGTTTCCATTTCGGCTGTAAATGAAGACATGTAAGATCAAGAGTATCATGTTCAGAATGTTTACTGACTTGGCCTGAACTCCTTATGAAACATGAAAGACTTTAGAAGATACCTAATTCTGGAATAAAATCCCTTGGTAATGTGCTTGGCCAAGATATACCTCTGCTACTGATTGACTTCAGAGTGAAAACATTATGATAAAAGTTTATCTTCTTGCAGCCAGATGTAGATATATAAATGCAGTAATAATTAAAATACCTCCGGCATGCACAATCAGCTATCATAATGTTTACATTCATTGATAAGTGCAAAATAATTTTAAAATTTGGTATGTAAATGCAGTAATAATTAAAATACCTCCAGCATGCACAATCAGCTATCATAATGTTTACATCCATTGATAAGAGCAAAATAATTTGAAAATTTGGTCCATTTTTTATACCACCATTTTGTTAATACATGTAATAATAATAATAATAATAATAATAAAGACTTTATTTAGAGAAGGTAACTCAGTTAGTTACAGAACTAATCTACTTTGAGGCCTTCTGTCTGTTATGTACAATATATACAGTATATACAACATGATGTGAAGAATCTGGCTTGACATTAAATAATTAAGTGATTTTAAAAGTCAAAGTATCAAGCCTGGAACACATGCACAGGCATCTGTGAACACATAAACATATATAAAATATAAAATATCATCCTGCATTGAAAAATTCAACTGTGAAAATGATGCAAAATTACAGAAAAGCAGGTGGTATTTATTGTACTAGAACTGTTCAAGTTTCTAAAGATTTCATCCATTTGAGACATTGATTATGAAAAGAAGAAATGCTAGGAGCCTACCTTATGTCACTGGGAATGTTGTTCCATACCAGTGGACCAGTATATTGAAAACTTTTTTAAACAATTCCTTCTTTGACCTTGGTATAATGTAATTTTTGCTTCTTATGGACCTTAAATATGGAGTACAATAAGCATCTCTTTGGTGAAAGATATTGCTTAGATAGACAGAAATGGCTTTTCTGGATACTTTATACATCCATTTGGCCTTTCTAAGAAATATTCTTTCATGTATTGTTAAAACTTTTATATTATTCACTGCATCCTGGAAATTGTCTATACATTGATCTAGAATTAAATGGCAAGCCCTCTTTTGGAGTCTTAAAAGTGTTGTTATGTTTGAATTAGAGGTATTACCCCAAATTACATTACAATAGTCCAGATATGGCTGAATATAACTTTTATAAAAGATGACCCTATACTGAACAGGAATGTATGTTTTGATTTTCCTCAGTAGCCAAAGATAAGAATTAAACTTTTTTGAAACATGTTTAATGTGAATATACCAAGTAAGATTGTTATCTACAAATACACCAAGAATTTTATCCTGAGAGGTCATATTAAGGCTCACATTGTCAAACAGAACCTAGAGTTTGTCGCTGTCTAGCATTGCTCATTTTTGTTGCGTTGTAACTAGTAGGACTTTCAGGTTTGTGGTATTTATGATCATACTGTTTTCCCTGCACCATGCTTGAAGTCTGTTAAGTGCATCTTGTACATTATTTTAAAGTACTGTTTTGGTTTTACCCATCTCAGACAATGTAGTATCATCTGTATATAGGTCAGTGGAAGAAACTGAAGTTCCAATCTTAAGAGGTATTTACATCATCATCATCATCACTTTCCTTGAAGCAGCCATATGTAATTTTAGCAAAGTTAGGAGCAACAACATGCATCATTCTGAAATTTATTAAAGACAAAATAACATACAAAAGCCAGAAAAACGTACCTTTAAAATTTTGCAAACTGTATGACCCGGAAATATTGGTGATTCATATAACTAGTTGTGTGCACCAAACACTGTACTATTTATTGTCCTGTATAATTACAACAAAGACACCAGGAAGAAAATAATAGCCCACAGATAATAAAACATACTAAAACCTTTTATTACACAGATGTAGCTGGTAATACAGGTTCATATTTTGAAACTATGAGTCATAATTTCAATGTACTGAATTTTGTGTCCGCAATGTTATATACAGAATCCATCGGTTCATATGGGGACCTTTTAGTGTGGCACTCAAATAGTTCTCTAAACATCTTTTCTGGAACATACGAAACTACCTTAGATCATTAAAACATGCGCAGATATTGCTATTTGACAACAAGCACATGCACACTGTTTGTGTCTGCAGAGTTTCGAAGTTGTTATATGCAGAACCAAATGTGACTTACAATCACAGAAGCACCAATTTTGTTTAGATGGCAGAAGTTTTGTCCGAATCAAAGGTAATATAGTTAAATTAGATCCTTGGTTGTGGTAATTTTAATGTCAGAATTGGTGTTTTTGAAGGAGGGATGTTCTTTCACAGTGACTGTAGATTTATGTAGACTTGATTGAATCTGTAAAAATGGCGGATACATGGCTGCTGCATTTCTTGACCAACATTCCATATCACAGTTTTTTGCATTATAAGAGCTGCATTTAATTTAGGATTTAGTAATACCGGTAGGTTTTGTACTTGTACTTATGCAGCAAAATCTGTCCATGTGCAACAAGTACTATGCTGCTTTAACTACATCTTCTGGATTATCATTTTGGTTATGGTAATAACTAAGACACAAACATTCATTATCTCTTTGTTATCTCATATTATATGTGGAACCGTTCGACAGAAATACATATTTTCTCTCCACCAATTTATTTATTTTGCTTCTATTTACATTTTTTATGAAGTTATGGATTTTCCAACATCACATGTAATGTTTTACTTTAATTTATTTGAATATTTACAGATTATTTGCCATATTAATTGGGATTTGGTGTCCAAGTTATATGCGTAACAAACAGTTTTCAAACAAAATTTGGTTAATTAACATATAATATTGTGTATTTGACCACTGAATACTGGTAAATGGCACGGATCAGATTAAATTATAAAATGTTTTTAGAATTTTTAAATAGGAACAAGATAATTTTGTGTATGTTCCGCAGATTAAACTGGACACCGTTATTAGCTTTGTCAAGCTGTTTTTTGTCATGGGCGCCTCCATGCCTAATAGTGAAATCACCATCACACAATTTGCAAGACAAAAAGTTTTCTCATTTACTAAAAGGTTTCACAAATTTTAAAATGATGGCATAATTGTCCTTCCAGTCCTGTTTTTTTTTCTTTGCTGGAGAAAATTCTTAATCTTTTCTTTTTTGACATGACGAAGATAGTATACAGTGATAGCAGCACGTGCTTTGTGCAATCCAATATGGATTTTGAATAAACCAATCATATTTTAAAACTCTGTATCCCTATATACATACAATACATATACTCTAAGAATGGAACCACTGATGTCCATTCTAAACAGAAAATTGCATGGAAATTTTTGATGTAATTTTTTGTTACAAATGCTGATTTATAACATGAAAAACATACACTCATATTCTGGTCCAAGATATGAGACAAATACAAGAAAAATGGAACACTTGGTAGCTATGCAGTTATGCAAGAATTACATGACCTTGGTTAGATGACTTGTCAAATCCATTCCATCTATCAGTTTCCTGCACACTCTACACACTCTAATAGGTTTTAATCTAACAGCGGGAATGATGGGAGAGTGTGCCCATCCCATGAATCAGGTATTATTTAAGAAACACATTTGATCATCAAAACTGGTTACTTCTCAAAATGCATCAACCAGTCATAAATTACTGCAAGAATAGGTAAGAGGTGGAGTGAGTTACATCCCTTTACCCTGGGAAAGGTTCAATTTATTGTCCCCTTATGTACATGAAGCATCTTCAAGGCTTGTTAAAAATACAGGTTAAATTCATTGCAGATATGCCTATACATGGCTTGTTGGGAAATTGCCATCATACCGGGAGATGGAAGAGTCTGAGAAATCATCCTTAACTTCTTTCAAAGACAAATGTAAATGAGACCTGAGCCCTCATATCACTTGCTAGGTTCACTTCAAGTACTATGTAAAGGACACCGCTCCGGTGGCCTAGTGGTAGAGTGTCCGTCTCGGATGCGGGAGGTCGCGGGTTCGAACCCCGGCCGAGTCATACCAAAGACTTTCAAAAATGGTACTAACAGCTGCCTCGCTTGGCGCTCAGCATTAAGAGGTTAGTGTTAGGACTGGTTGGTCTGGTGTCAGGATAATGTGACTGGGTGAAACATCATGCTACATGTCTGAGGCATGATGTCCCAGTGCTAAACATCACTATAAACTGTCACACTGCAGACATCATAGCGATATGACTGAAAAATTGTTAAAGCTACGTTAAAAATCTAAATCACACACACACACACTATGTAAAGGCTCTTATAGAGTTCTGTACACACTACTGAGGCAAAAAGTCTGACTATGAAAGAGGTTTGAACAACAAAGGACTGATTTCTCATGAGCAGCAGCCAGATTTTAGCATTGAAAGCAGATTATGAATCAGCCATCAAAGCAAAGTTGCAGATAATTCAGGGATCGACCAACAATGTACAAATGAATATGACTGACTGCTAGAATGACTAGGGAATGGATTTTGTAAGAGAGATGAGCCAGGAAATATCTAGTTAGATAGTTTGCAGACAGACTGGATCACCTAGCAATACTTTTATCTCACTGAATTGGGTTGCTGGAACTGGAACTAGATCAAATGCAATCCACAATGCAACTGACCAGTTATAGTTCCTTCAGCAGGGTATTGTGAATCATATACATGTTTGTAGCTTAGTGAATTCTCATATCAGCATCAAGAAATGTAGATAAATTTACCTTAAATTCACACATCATCTGTGTCAACTATATGTTTTTAAACTAATTTACATTTTAATATATTTGTGATGTAATTTGTCTAATGAGTAGATGTGTGTTTATCTCTAGCACATGATGGCTCCCATGAAGACTGCTTAGTTCTATATAATAAATTAACTCTTCCATATTAACTCCAGGACCAACAGGGCTGATCATATGTACACAGACCAATCTTTCTCAGGATAATATATCAAGTGAATAGTGTTGTTCTGTATGTTGATACAAATCCTATGTGCATGAAACAAATTTGGTAACATTTTATAGTTACATTTTGAGAGGCTCATGTAAATATTCACTGAGCTGTAGTCTTGGAAATCATTCATGATTCTGAGCTGCATAAACTACAACTGTATTGCTATGATCTTAGTATGCATCCAGTTTCTATATTCCACAGAAATTCTGTAACACATATATCATTTTCTTTGGATAGTAGGTGTGCTCCTTTTGAATAGTTTTTTTTTCTTGGCTGTGTTTGATAATGCCTAAAAATCCAATGGACTGGCTACTCATTTGTTACCCATGAAATTGGTTGATATCAGACAGGTAGGCTGGCAGCAATTTTGCATGCTTGCTATGGGAGTTAAGTATTTGCTAGTAAAACCTTCTAAAACTTGTAATTGGTTGGTAATTGGGTAATCCTGCAAACATTGATTTAATGGGCTCAGTAGAAGATGACAAGTACCATATATACTCTTGTATAAGCCAAATAATTTAGGAAAAAATTAAGGTATGGAAGGTGGGGGATAGACTTATCCTCAGGCCAAGGTCTAAACTTGAAAGTTTTTAAGATTTTTTTGTTGGTTACCATAATAGCTGTAAATCTTGTGACACAAAAAATAATTTTTTCTGTGTCCTAAGATGCATGTAAAAAGTACATTCTCAGTGTCCCAACACTTACAAAACTGCTATAAACTACTATGATTGCTTTTGTTATTATTTTGCATGTGCATATTTTCTGATTTCTCCAACATGAAATTAAATAAAGGTAAATAAAGACTTCATAATTCATGGACCGGTTTGAGTTTACCCAGGAGACAAGGCTGTACTATAATGTAGAGTACATACAGTGCAAATTGTGCCTAGCATGACTTTAATCCTTGTTTATTCCCAAACATATTAGATGCAAATTTTGCTTTATTCATTGTTTTTACCAAATTGCATTCTTCCAGATAATGCTTCAGCTATAGTACAAGTCACATAGTTCATGTACATGCTCCAAGTCACTTTTTGCAGCTACAGGTGTCATTTTGGATAATTTGATTAGACATACCTTTAAATGGTATTGAGTCACTTTATTTCACACCTTGTTCATCAAAATTCCAGTTAATATTATTGTATAAATTCCTCGAAAAAATTCTTAACGGCAAATTTAATGACATTTTTAAGCACAGTCAAGCAAACAGGTGATTCCGTTTCAACCAGTTCTGTTGCACGCTGTAGTGCAAGCCTTAATCTAATTAGCGTTGAAATATCACATGACAGTAAAAGTAATCAGATATTCCAAACTGGATTAGAACTGATATACACCAACAGCTAGTTTATGTTATACATTCACTACGGTTTATGTTCCATGGGAAAAATACTTTTAGAGCAGTCTTTACTCCCCTTCCTAACTGTACTGATGTCTTGTATTTAATAAATAGTATAGAATGCCTTCTGCAGTTATTCTTCAATAACAAATAACATTACACACACTATGATGTAAGAGGGAATGCACCTGAGATGGGAAGAAGTTGTAATACAAACATCAACAGATGCGTTACAATGTCGTCGTTTATAAACAAAGCCTGGGACAACACCAGCAGAAAAAAAAAAACAGCACACAAGTCCAATAAATTGGAGGCAATTCTTTAACTTTGGTTTGGACAGATCTTCTGTATGGTATGTCATGTCTTTTATTTCAATTTGTACATAATACCTATTTTTCCCATACAAATATGTGCTTTCATACACGTAAAAGACTAGAAACAAGGCCGTCAATTCAGACTGATTTTAGTTAAATGTTACATCTTGCTAAATTATTATTTTGAAGAAATGTCATATTTACAAGCTAAGAATAAAACTTATTTTATGTTACTCCAGATCCTATTCACAGCTGAACATCCATACAGGAGTTAAAGGAAGATGCATGGGATTTCTTGTTCATGTGATCATACCTTGATTCCCCCTACAAGTAGTAATAGTTCAATCCAATATCAACTTTCTTGACCCAGTGTAATGCCAAACTGCCATTGTAAAAGCCCATAGTGATCAATAATTTTCATCTGGAAATTTTGTTGTGACAATTAATGTGTAGATCACTAAAAATCATGATTTAATCAACTTTGTTATAACTATGTTACATTTAAACTTTAAAAATAACATATTTTTTAAATTAATATCAGTAAATGTACTTACATGACCCACAAAACTTGTACTAGAGTCAGTAATAGCTGTTTCATTTGCATTGATCCACACACTCACAAGTTACTCTTTTTCAGTGATGTAAGCAATGCTACAAATTGAGGTAATCCATATGTAAATTAGGTACACACATTCAATTGTGCAAGGCACACAACCAGTATAACTGTTATATGTTCAATAATAAAGGCTGAAGTTCTGAATATACATCAACTAAGATCATAATGAATCTATTTTACTTTTTTGTTTTAGCTGAACAAAATCAAAATTTTCCAAACCGTGGAAAGCTTGATGTTTCAGAGTCTCCTTTGTTTATAATTGGCAATTTGTCTTTTGTTTTCCGACAGCAATACAGGCGAGTTAATCATTAAAACCATGAAACCCCAGGCTTGGATTAAGAGGGAATTTGACCGGTAACTATACCAGGACTTTGATGTGTAATTGCCATTCACTCCATAATGTTAGCATGATTACCATAGTTTTGTAAAACTGGGTGTAAGGACACTTACATCAAAGTAAACTACAACTAACTTTTTTATGGTATTAGCATAATTTGGAAGCATTATTTCTGAAACTTCATTATTGTATTTTGATATCATTAAAGTTTAGTGCAGTGATTTAAATCCAAGGGATATACTTCATTCAGCGGAATGTACTTTTCATTGTGTTTTCAAACCTACAATGTACATGTGGTGTTGCCATTATGTAAATACACTCACCAGCCTAATTGGAAGTGTCTGTCATGTTTGCTCAAACCCAGCTATCAAGTCGTGTATAAACTAGGGTATTAATGCGACTATGTATTTGATGTCTAAACATTGCCACAGGCTAGTGTTAATCCCTTATGCAAGGTTACCATGACCCGCCGGAAATTGGAGCTGGCGTAGGTGATTGCTTGCATAATTTGAAAAAGGCTTGTAGTATTCACACCTAGGTGTTAAGTATTTGTTCAGAGAACAAAAGAAAGCCTGCAGAGTGAACAGGGCATGTTCTCGTCCATCCACATGTGGACAGACAGCAAGAGGACGTTGTCCGATATTAGTTTGATTGGATCGGTTCACAGCAACATCCAATCAGAATTGAGATAGAGGGTGTGATTACAATTTAGATCTGAATTATAACTTCATAATTCGCAAGCAGAAGGGTTAGTAGAAGCCTAGACAGATCGCTGAGAGACAGGGTTACTCTGAGAAGCCACTTGTAATTTGGCAGTAAAACTTAGAACAGATTCTAAGGGAAGAAAAGCTTCGAAAAGGAAGCTATTTTAGGCGACAGAACTTCCTGTTCAGTTGAGTCCCGTGTCTTCAAAAAGTGGAGACGGAAGTAAGACTAGCAGAGCAGTCGGAGTGAGAGAAGGTGGATAGAAGGTGGAGAAGGAGGAAAAGTAGTCTGGAGGAGAAAGAGGAGGAGGAGAAAGAGTATAGAGAAGTGTAAGAGGAGGAGAAGGAGTATAGAGAAGTCGAGGAAGGAGGAGAAGGAGTATAGAGAAGTCGAGGAGGAGGAGGAGAAGGAATTCGGAGAAAGTTGGGGAGGAAGAGGAGAAGGAATTGGGAGGAATAGGAGAGAAGAATACACAGATGAGTAGAATACAAGGACAGGTGGAAATCTGTCTCACACTACGAATCAAGTGATGCAATTGGCTATTAAAGGGTCAAGCAGAAGGAGTGTACTTGGGCAATCTGAATCATTGACTACTGAATTGTTATTAAATTGTTATTCATTGAATTTCACCCTTTTTCGTATATTTAATCATTTAACCGTCGGCATTGCTGACTGGGGACTTGGAGCTGTACATCTATCTTTCACTAATTTAACTTCCAACCAAAATTGAGCCTGGGTGGAACTTCTACAATAATTTAATTATAATATTGGAAGCACACCACCCCCAATTCCCCACAACCAATCCTCACAGTGGGGGCATCCTTCATAGCATTAAATCAAACCCTACTGTTGTTTGTTGTTGTCATACTGGGATCACATTTTAACGAGTTAAGTATTTGCAATTTCAAGGCAAAATAAAACATAATTACTGATGCAATTATATAAAAAGTCTAATGTAATAATACATAAACAAACACTAACTGAGTCAAAAGGGAGAGGTAGTGTTACAGCAACCCCTGAATGCTCAATTCTCATCATCGTCCAATCAAGTTATACAAAATCTAAATTAGGTAGAAACAACGATAAACACAAAATTAAATAAATTTCTTGACTTTTCAAACAAATTTATACCATTTCTAATAATCATACATGCCAACCCCAAGAGAGGTAAGTTTTGCTAATATAAGTTTGCCTAAATAAATACACTCAGAACTCGCCACATGCATCTTGTGATGTCGTCTCAGACTTGTGGATCAGCTTATAAGTGGGTCAAGCACATTTTAGTGTTTATACCTATTCAGTTTGGGTGGGGGTGGCTTATAGGCAAATGGGTTTATACATGAGTATATACAGTATGTAGATGTTATGGGAACACACATATCAGGTAATGCACAATGGAGAAGTGCCATATATTAGGCATATATGACCTTGGCTAAGTGAGCTAATAAGATAAATGTGTTTCTGGTCTTAGCTTACCTGGCATTTTCTGTGATGTGTACAATCAACTCCTTGTTGTCAGTTCGTTGTGACATGGCATTTAAAAGTGCATTTGCCACCAGTGCTGCTGCTAAACCACCCTGTAAAGATCATCAGGATAAACAATTATATATCTTACATATCCAGGTGTCTTTCTCTTATGCAGCTACCCATTATGCAGTCAAAGAGTTGACGTATAAATGAGTTGGCCTCACAATTGAGGGCAATAAAATAGTTTATAAAAATTTCTTGATGTCAAGTAAGTTATCTTCTAAATGGGGTGGCCTCTCAAAAGATGGACCAGTGCATATACATGTGAGGAATATTTACTAGAGAATGTATCACCATAATTTCTCAAATCTTCACTTGCTGAGTTACCAAAAATTATTAACTAGTGAATTATCTGCCACATGAAGGCAGCTGTAATTAACAATTTTATTGTGGGGAACCACTTAAAATATAAATACATGTTGAATCAGTAAAAAATCATTTTGTGTATTACAATGAGTTCACTTTGGCATTTAACTTATTATGCCATAGTTCACTCATAATATTACTGTTACAGTGGTGTATTAATCACCTAAACAAGGAAACAATCTACTTAACTTCTTCATGTTTTGACTAAGAAACAGAGATTAAATTAATATTTCTCATGCTGTATATAATAAATGGAATCATATAAGTTAGCACACAATTATATTCAATAATTAAGACATTTCTAAGATCAAGGATTATTTGTTCATGCTGCCTTACTCATGAGACTTCCATGATATCTGGCACTCATAAAGTATTCAACATAAATGCAATGCAAGCAACACATGCATCTTCTAAATTTAACAAAATGGCTATCTAGTCATTTGATTGTCTAATCACAAACACCTTGTTTTCATTGCTGCAGGATCCACAGTTAAGAAGCTGTGAACAAAAATAAAATTCTTGCTCAAATTGCATAAACTATGACATAACTTTGCTCTGAGTTGGTGTCCGAATCATTACAATATCAGCATATCTTATTGATTGTATCTGTACACAACTTCAGTGGTATAGTAAAACATCAATTATCTGGACCCATTGGGTCTGGTAGGCTTCGTAGTTTTACAGCATAGTAAAACAGTCACAAAGCTTATTTAGAAGTGAAGCAAGTGAAGTGCAGCATCTTGCCCCGAAACACACCACACTAGGAAACCCATCAGGAGATGCGGATTTCATCAAGACTGTAATCTGGACAGTTGATAAATTTATATAGAATAATTGTGTATTAAGGTGACACTCCACTGGTTTGAAAGATCGACATGTGAGGCCAAAAAAATATCTATATAACTGACAGTTCACTACATGGAACAACTCTAAGAAGCTGCTGTACATCAGTGGTTTGGGTATTGTACTAATGACCAGAAGTTTGTGGGTATGATTCCACCATTGAATAAGCCTGGATCAACCACTGTCAAGAGTCTTTAGGTATTCTCTTTGTTCTAAATGCCATGGCATAAAATTGTTAATCTGCCATAAAACATCAAAACATACAAAGTAACTGTAGCTACTGTTTTTTTATTTTGAACTCTGTTTTCATTAATGGGGGGGGGGTTTGGTCTTTTTATTTTGTACTCAGGCACCTTTACAACTACAAATCCATGGCAGGGAGAAATTACAAAATACTACAAACTCATTGTTTCAAATACTTTTTCCTACCAGAATTTGTTTTAGGAAATATGTTTTGTTAACTATTGATTGATGGAAAATCAACGCTGTAAATCTGAAACCAACTAAGAAATTTATACAAAGTACAATATTAACAGGAACACTCTACATGTAACCTATCCTTATAAACATATATGTGCTTTTATTACATGCTCATTCTTTTCTCCATTAACTTTACATGGTCAGAATTGTGCAATATTTTTCCATACTGCATGGCTTCATACTGCATGACACATGTGTCTAAGAAAGGTATCGTGTATTAGGAACTACTTTGGTCGTAAGCTCATGTAGCAGATGTTTTAGCTTTTAGTTTATTAGATTTGTTTGTGGATGAACTAAACAAGCTCTTTCATCCATTTGAAAGTAGAAATGAAATGTTAATAATATGGATGAGTTCACTGAGTTACAAAAGAAACTTTCAACCAAACAAAAGAAAATGAACGTGGTATTTGCAATGTCCACAATAAACTTGAGACATGCAGTACTGAAATTACCACTCTGATCATTTAAACAGTTACTTTGGAGAAATGTTCATAACTTTTCACAAACAGAATAATTCAAATTATGACCAGTGCTCTCTACTGTCTATAAAAAAAGCATAGAAAGGCATACTGAGGCCAAGGGCTATTGCATATCTGGCAGAGATGTGTCATTTTACAAGTCAGTTAAAACACAAAATTTTTTTTAAAAAATGCAAATGAAGGTATTGATAGAAAACTGAGAGCCTCAGAGCCAATAAGCCAAGACAACAAAGATGTCTTATTTTGGCTGGCTAAATGGGCTATCACACAGCAGCTACTTTGCAATTTCCCTGTTTAACTTTTTTGATACAATGTTTTGGATTTAGGCCTATTGTAGGCTAGCGATCAAAGCCAAATAGGTCATGAACCCATCTGGGATCCCTTCAACAAAGAGAATGCAAGAGACATGGCGTAAACATGTTTTCTTTGGCTAGTAATAAGAATGGCAATATATATATATATATTTACATTTATGCATCTTGAATTTTCTCAAAATGTACTTTCTTAGTTCTGCAAATACGAATTAGATGACCTAGATCATAGTTTTCAAAACTTGATAAACACTGCAAAATTGTACTGTAATTTTGACTATAGTATATTTCCAACATAAATCACATTCTCTGTACTGAACTCAAAATGAAATGAATGTGACATTCCATTTTGTCATTTTGATAATTTCAATTAAAAGAATTAATATTTATCCCACATTATGATTCCAAACAATCAATGACAGAACAGAAACAAAGGTGCATTTGTTTCAAGGTGGGTCCCTCTACCCAAATCACATGTACATCATTTAGAACTGACTCAGGTGATACACCCTGTCCATCACAAGCAGAATTGAGTTGGATTGACAGAAAAATAAAATCCATCCATTCCAGACCAACTGGAATGTTTTGTGTGTCATTTATGTGATTTGGATTTTTAATGTCGCTTTAACAATTTTCAGTCATATCGCCACGATGTCTGTAGTGTGGCAGTTTAAAGTTGTCTAGCACTGGGGCATCATGCCGCAGACATGTAGCACGATGTCCCACTTAGTCACATTATCCTGGATAGCTGTTTCAATGCATATTCATTCACAATATGACTATAAATTTTAATTTTAAGTAGATCAAAAAGAATTTTTTAAACTAATGTCAAGCACATGAAGAGGTTTCAAAGGTCGCTGGGCAGTGCTATCCAAACCAAAATGCATGCTTACGACAAGCTTGCAGCAAGCTTACAACAAGCTAGGTGAGCTTGTGCAAGCTAGTAAGGGTGCTCGCACAAGCTTGCAAAAGAAATTTTTCAAAGTCTGCAAGCTTGCAAAATCTAAAGTACTTGATGTAAGCTTACGCAAGCTTGCAATAATCAGGTGTGAAAGGGCAGTTCTGCATGAGATCAGTACTTCCTGAAACGTTGAATATATGTTGTGACTAGATCATATTCAGTATAAGAAACTACACTATCAAATTAAAAGATGTTACTGGTAATCTAGTTTTTATTTATAGCATCTCATAATGCACTTGAGTTAAATAATATACATTTTCAGTGTTGCAAAATGCTAAGAACTTGAATTACTTGTACTTAGCTGATACATAAATAAAATATATTATTCCAACATTTCTCTATGTTTAAATTAACTATGAACATTATTAATATATTTCACAATAAACTGAATTATTTCTTGCCCAAGGCAAAATATGAAATATTACTTTTTCTACAAATGTCTTTTTTCTCATTTTCAAATTTTTACAAATA